>JAWQFJ010001595.1:55000-81112 GCA_034096865.1 Theodoxus fluviatilis
AATTGGGCATAACACTAAGCGAATGAAAGCCGAAGTGGACTGAGCGGCCTTGTGTTCAGGGACTGTTGCCTACGGATCGGCCTTAGTGACGGAGAGTTTCAGCCCAGACTAAAAAGCGATCTTATTATGCCATATCATGATGGAGCTTCGTTCTACTTCTTCCAAGAATACATCGGACTGGGGAGAACCTGATCACCGAAGTCTACACTTAGTAAACCCCTCAAATCACTTACACTAAGTCCAAAAGGTGGTGAAGAAGGAGTGTCCCTCCAAAAGCTTGCCAACTCTCTGCGCCCTTCAACGCCGGGCTCGACGCCATCGCATTCTAACAGCGGACGCTGTGCTCTACGACGCCATCGCCATCTAACAGCGAACGCTGTGCTCTACGACGCCATCGCCACGTAGAGCCAAGCCACTCGCTCCGCTTACAAGTGCCGTCAGCCCTCCCACAAACGGCCCTCTTTAGGGCCTATATTTCTCTAGAGAGAATATAATTAGTCAGACTCCGGTCGTGCCTTTTCTTTTTCTTTGACGAAGTCGAGCTTCGGCGTAGCAGGCCGAACCTTTGCCCAATGAGAATACACCTCTAATGCCCGGGCCTACAGAGACGGTGGAAACGGACTGGCTGTGGGCACTTTACTACATCATTTACTCCTTTGCAAAGTGTTCTGCAGCAGCAGCAGCAGCAGCAGCAACAGCAACAACAAAATCATAAGCAAAGGAAGTCAGTTTTATTTTATCCAAAACAATAAGGACACCCAAAAGGATGTTTTCATCACAGAAAAGCATGTTGTAAAGATGTGAAAGACAAGAGAGTTTCACCCACGACCGGTGCCAAACGAATGACAGAAAACTTCAAAATGGTATTTCACACAAATATATGTCAAATACTAATGTGCAAAAGGGCACACATAAATTTTACTTTTATATATAGATACATACACACACACATACACATACATACATACATGTATATCACAGAACATATTCCAGCATCCATTTCAAATCGATGGATATCTTGAACTGGCTACATTCAAAGTCCTTTCTCCTCACAAGAATCAGTCAAAGTTAGCTGTGGCGTGGAGGCAAGGCCAGAAGGCAGGCTGGGTAGCCTTGACCAGCATAACACTGGCAAGTTGTAGCACCAACCACCCATTGTCAGTAATGGCCAAGTAGCAATCCACAGATAATTTTCTACCAATTGTATTAGTAGCAATGCCCTAAAATATTAGACTTCATCATGACTCCTGGCAAACCTTTTCCACTCAAAGAAACAATCCATGTTTTGGGATCACCACAGCAATAATAATCTTTTATAAGTATATGCAGGGTCAACAGCACCAACAGACTTCATACTGATATATACCACTGTGGCAGAGCACTAGTCACTGCACTTACTTCTGGAGGAGAACGTTATGGTACTGGTACCATACAAAAAACTGTAATTTCAAAGCTTTTCTTTTCATCACAATGGATCCTCTTTTTACTCCCTGGATCAAAGGCAACAGGAGTCATGAGTTCCCTACACTACACTTCACAACACTACAGCTACTGAAGACTGTAGATGCAGATCCAGTGGCATCGCCTGCAAGTACAAGATCATATTAGTCAGCCAAGAAACAGTGGCCGGAATGGCACATAGCAAAAATATAGTAACAAGCTAACCATTTTTATTTTTTTTAGGTGGGGGGTGGGGTGGGGGTGGGGGTGGGTGGGGGGGTGGGGGGTGGGGGGGGTGGGGGGAGAATGAGAGGGGTTCAACAGACATCACCTTTGGAACAGGGAACCAAGGTGATCAGAAGAAACATAAGTAAATGAAGATCAACAAGAAACTTGTTCATTTCCCTATTAATCTTCTGTCCATGAAAAGATGGATATATCAGGAAACAACTTCAAAAATAAAAGCCTACAGGGAAATACATGTAGGAAGGTGAAGCACTTCAGAATAATCATGCATGGCCCAAATCGAAACACAGTGACAATCACTTTCACTTTTCTCAGCGATGGGTTTTAATGCTGCAGACATTAGGAGTTCCTTCCCCCAACCTCCACGCCACTCCCTCCCTCCATCCACCCTCCTTTTCTTGAATTCAGAAAGCACCCATTTCTTTCACTGGAACTATATCACAAGTTCAGCTTGTCTCCAGGAAAGGCCTGCAATCAAGGTCATAAACATCTGCATGGTAGCTTGCAATAATAAGGCTGCATGAAAATGCAGTTTCGGGCGACACCTTGAATTCTTGGGACATACGCCTGCACTTAGGAGTCCTGTATACCACCAAAACTGAGTGCAATACATGCAAATGCCACTTCACTGATGTGCATTTTTCGAGGTCACTTTAAGCAACTGAAGACAACTACAGTACAAAAACCAAAGGCATTTTGTGCAACCATTTGACTTACAGTTCATGACGAGTGATCCGCTCGTTGCTTGGGAGCAGCACAGTTTGAAGGAAGATCCAGAGGTGGTCATTTCTCTGGGCAGATCTCTGCATGTTTTCTGCTCAGGCGTCACCTGTTCAGCTGAAAGTCACCTGTGCTCTCAATGTCTTCCTTCTCATCTCTGCATGTTTTCTGCTCTGGTGTCACCTGTTCATCAGCTGAAAGTCAACTGTGCTCTCAATGTCTTCCTTCTCATCTCTGCATTTTCTGCTCTGGTGTCACCTGTTCAGCTGAAAGTCACCTGTGCTCTCAATGTCTTCCTTCTCATGATTCAGTCAAAGTGCACATAACTAGGAGCAGACGTAGGAGTTGGGGGTGCGAGGAGCACAGTTGGTATAAAAGCTTTTCCAAGTACCGTCGTCTTACTGAACTAGGCAACCTATCAGTGGAGGTGATGGAATGGTTGCAGAGTACAAAACCGTTTTTTCTCTCTCTCTCAATCTCCTGTACATGTATATGCTTTCTTTCTGTTTCATGTTCTTTCATTTACTGGTGCTCTGTTTTTCATGATGCAAATCTCAAGAATGTTTATCCTTAAGTAACAGTCGAGTTGTGTACCAGTGATCCCATTGATGCTCCCGAGCTATTCCAGTATAGAACTAGTTGTGAAACAATGTTCAGACAAGAAAGCAAAACTCATCCTCATTGCCTTTGCCGTTCTCAACCAACACCAATTAGACAAATGACATGTTTTGAAATTTGTTGGTTTATGGGTCAAATGTGTTTTTCGGTCTCCGGTGCTTATGTCATATGATGGCATATTTCCCTCCTGCTGATTAGAGCTAATCAGATGCCTACGATTTGTACTAAATCTGGTGTCCATTTGGTTTGGAGGATCAATTCGGTCTAGTCCTCAGTTTAACATTCATTTTCTCAAAGCACCTTGCATACACGATTCCATGATGAGGGCCATGAGATCCCCAAAGGAAGTCATATGGGTTGGTGGCGTGCATTCCTCGAGGAATCGGATGTGGTTGGAAGACAGAGTTTATTAGTTGCAGCCAAGAAAACCAGAAGCAACGAGCAACCCACTGCTTTATTCTTCTTCAGTGTAGAGTTGCCTACCTTCTACAGGCAGGTCGACATAATTCTGGTACGGTACTGGTGACAATGCAAATGCAACTGTTAACTCCTTGTCGCCGGTGCATAAAAACGTTGCCGAGTTCACTGCCAACATAGTTCAAAAGGAAACTTATCAAACGACTGTTGAACTGTTCAAATTCTCATAGAAACATTGTATGCAAGTGGTCAGCAAGTCCCTGGATCTCACTTCCACTACTGGGGACCATTCCAGTCGAGACCAACACCATTGTCCACGCACATGTGCAGCACAAAACTGAGCAGGGCAGAGGGGCCTGGGGTACGTGGAGTGGGATGAAAGTTCCCAATATGAAAGTTGAAAATGCTGAAAGCACTACCAATATAATAACATAAAAGGAACTGTACATTCAACCATTCCTAACACCTGATACCCATCTTGGATGATAGTTTTGTTTCTTGTTTGTGCTTCATAGTGTGGTTTTCACACTGGTGCTTGATTTTCTTGCAAGGGCTGTGTTCGTTTTGCTCTGTGTAGACAGTAGAGGGTGAAGATTTCTACAGATAAGTCAAACATTTTCTGACCCTCTTCTCTCCTGTGCAGGTTGGGCTCTGGGTGGATTGGGCGACAGGCTAGCTGCAAAAAATGATCACATCTTGCACAAGGTTTGGGTCCAGGGACCGGATCTAGTCCGACATCCCCTGGTAGCGTGTTTGGCCGTTTGAGGCAATACCCAGCCAAGTTTTGGGAGCATATTCTTATGCTACTCCTCAAATGCACCCTGGAGAACTTTTCTCCACCGTTCTGTAGGAACGCGTTTTATTCATTGTGTCTGATGAGAGAACAACAACAGAGGTCGAGACTTGGCATTTTATTCCTGTTACTTCAATAGCTGCTCTTATCTTTGCATGTCATTCTTTTCACTCCGTCATCTTTCCCTTTTGCTGGCTGTGTTTCTGCTCAAACTGTTGGTCGCAGTCAGTCAGTTTCAGACTTTGGAACACCTTGGGATTTTTCTTTTCTTCTGGTTGGGGTGGGAAGACAACCTCAGAGTATCTTTAGAATTTCAGGTCGGGACCCACAGATTTCTGAACACATGGCAATTGAAGGATTTGAGCCAAGTTATTTTTAATCTGGAGTGGTGGTAGTGGTTGCCATTTCTTTCTTCGAAGTTGATTTAGGGACGTAATGATGGGAATCGCGCATTTCTGCAGATTAAAATTTCCTCATTGTTTCTTTTCCCCTCCCCAATAAAAATACTTACAAGATTATCCCTCTTGAATATGGAATACATCAGCCAATCTCATTACTGTTGCATAATGCATGTGGAAATTTCTCAAGGAGTCCAACTGTTGGAGGCAAATATGATCACATCAAGCAAAAAAACATAGGGAGGCTTTTCAGTGCAGCAAGCTATTGTTGTCCTTCAAACTCTTGCATGGTTCATGTTGCCTGTCAGATGGGGGTGAACAGCGCTGACCATATGCCTTGGCAATCATTCAAGTTTTCTGCTTCCTTGTTCCTGCTTCCTTGATCGGCAGATCAACAAGTAGCCAGCACCTTCACCATCAGTTAACTTGCCATCCATTTCAAATGTCACCGTCGGTGAATGAAGTCTTGGCAAAGTTTCATAAGCAAATAATGGCACACTTTGTTCCCATACTGATGATGCGGAGACTAGCTGAAAGTGGCTGCAAATTTCATAGCATGTAACCAAGTGAGCATGTTGTCATTAAACCAAAGTTTTGCATTCTGGGAGGGTGCAGGTTCTAGGTTTCAGCAAAACTCCAGGCATTGCGTTCCAATGTGTAGACTGGAAATGATCTTTGACCAAGGCCTCCACAAGCAGTAAATAAACCATGTACCACTAGTGTGCTCGAGAATGTTATCAATAGGTCATCTCCCCCAGCCTCAAATGCAAACAAATTGTGTCACACTGCTGTCTGACAGTGTCCTGCACTTTTGGAAACTCCAAGTTCCCGAGGAAAGATACCACTTAATTTTCACAAATCTGCAATCTTGTTCACTGCATTGCTTGCATGCTTTTCTTTCATGTAGTCTTTCCAACATACATAAGCTTTGTGGTGCTTGCAAAAGTGGCAGATGATGAAGCTCTGGTCTAACTCTTCTTCAATTCAGTCTCTGCAAAAAGAGATTCCTACTTCAGTGTTTTATAACAGTTTTTCCTCCACGCTCTCCCCCCGGTGTCCCAAGAGCCATTGTGCACTCCCTTTATGAGAGTGAATCCAACCTTGATGTTTGAACAATTCAAACATTTTGTGCTATTTGAGTTCTGATTCAAATTTAATCATATAGTCAATTAACTCCAATTCAGCAAGTTTCCATGGTTATAAAAGATGGTGTATGCCATCTGCTTCTACAATAAATTCTGGACTAAAGGCCTCACCTTTTTTTCAGTCAGTTCAAATCCTGGGTCCTTTATTTAGATGTGTGTCCATGGAAATGCTTCATGAGAGTGAACAATATGAGAACGAGAGAGTGGACTGGCAAAAGACAAAACAAAACTTCAAACTTTGAGGATTAGCAGAATGCTCTTGAAAAACAGTAGAGTATCCTATGAAGTCTCCATGATACATAACTATCACATGACAGTAGGAATAGGGCAGTTGCAGTGCAGTTCAGCAAGGATGAAAATGAAATTCAAGATGGTGACGAGAGGAATGTGTTAGAAAGAGGCAGTGAGACAGCAAGTATTCTCAAGACAGCATACTAGGTAGCAATCTCTTGAAAATGGATCTGAAGATTCATGGAGATTAAGTGTGCTGCTGAATGAAGCATTCAAAGCAAATACAGCTCACCACATCAAGAGCTTTTCAGCCAATCCTTCCCAGTGTCCAGTTCATGGGACATGCATAAGCACTCATTTCAACATCTTTTGAACCATAGGCCGTCCTTACTGATTCTCCATCAAGTTTCTGTATTCTCTTGAACTGTTGCAACATCTGTTGTTTGGACTGTTGTGCACTCATGAGCATTCAGATTTCTTCACTTGTCAATAGCACCTTTTACTTCAGTGCACTCCATAAGTTTTTTGGTTGCAATTTTTTTCAAATCTTGGGGTTGCATCTTTGTACTGGTGCATCTTGTAGTTGGAGTCCAACATGATGGTGGATAAAACAAATTCATACTCTAACAAAATGAGGCTGTGCATGAGAAATAAGGCTAGGGGGCAAATCGGTTTTTGTGCAAATGCTGGGAAAAGCCATCAGAACACTATGTTATGCAACCCATCTCCTCAACTTGACTGTAAACAGTTAAAGATTTCTTCCATTGGCATGCAGTATTTCCTGGAATATGCAAGAATTCATAAATAATAATGTAGTTGAAATATCTCACTCTATCATTTTTCTTCCTTCAGCCTGGCTTGCTCATGCACTGTCACAAATGTTGAACAGACGTCATATTACAACTGGAACAGACGCCATCTTACAACTGGAACAGACGCCATCTTACAACTGAACTATCAACCATCTTACAACTGGAACAGACGCCATCTTACAACTGAACTATCAACCATCTTACAACTGGAACAGACGCCATCTTACACCTGGAACAGACGCCATCTTACAACTGGAACAGACGCCATCTTACAACTGGAACAGACGCCATCTTACACCTGGAACAGACGCCATCTTACAACTGGAACAGACGTCATCTTACAACTGGAACAGACGCCATCTTACAACTGGAACAGACGTCATCTTACAACTGGAACAGACACCATCTTACAACTGGAACAGACGCCATTTTACACCTGGAACAGACGTCATTTTACAACTGGAACAGACGCCATCTTACAACTGGAACAGACGCCATCTTACAACTGGAACAGACGCCATCTTACAACTGGAACAGACACCATCTTACAACTGAACTATCAACATCTTACAACTGGAACAGACATCATCTTACAACTGGAACAGACGCCATCTTACAACTGGAACCGACGCCATCTTACAACTGGAACAGACGCCATCTTACAACTGGAACAGACATCATCTTACAACTGGAACAGACGTCATCTTACAACTGGAACAGACGTCATCTTACAACTGGAACAGACGCCATCTTACAACTGAACAATCAAACTTCCTTGCTTTGTTCAAGGTTGATTCTGTCTTGCCAAGTTAAAACATGCTTTGAACTTGACTAATGTTCCTTTTGTCCCATTCCAGAAATTTTGTTACAGCCAAATATACCCAATGGATTTTCCAGAGCTCTGCAAAAATCTGTAATAGGTTTGCTGGTATTTTCAAATTAAAAAAATACATATACATATATATATATATAAAAAAAACCTCTGTGCCCATCAGTGAAACTTTTATTACATTTCCTCTAATGCAGTAACATGAAGCAATGGTTCAACACAGATAAAATTCATCAATGAGAAGTTAAAAAGGTGAAGCTTGTCAAGTGACCATGGAGCAGCTTCAAAACTTGCCAGACAGCACAAAACTTGCCATACAGCACATCAAATAGTGCGCAATGAAACATTTCAACCCAGAAGTCATCTTCAAAACAAATTTTCATGACGGGAACCATTAAGTAAAGTTAAACATACAGACAATCAGGACAACATATGGGTGCCAACCCACTTTCCAAGATAAACTGGTTTCACTGATCCAGTTCAGTGTAGGTGATGATCAATTCTGGGGCTCACATCTTGGTTCAAGCGGAAACAGAAGCTGAGATGTTCAAGCGTTTCACTTGGCATGCTCTGCAAAGTTACACATCCTCAAAACTGATCATCCCCTCAGTCCAACATGGTTCCTAATCAAGTCCAGTCAATCCTGGCAGAAACAGCGGTCTGCTTGTTTCAACTACCACTTCACTGCACACTCTGGGCCATGTGGGTTCAAAGTGTTTTTAACCTTCTCTGGTCCATCGTCTGAAACATCTCTCAAAACCATTCAATTCCACCATAGGTCTACATCTTGTCCAGGTCTCGGTCAAATAAAGCTCTCTGGACTTGAGTGGAGACAACTTGAGTTGAAAACAAACTAGATAACTTCAAATCAAATCCAGACAATATGATCATCTGTATCAATTCTGGTGCAGTGATGGGACTACAAATAATACCCAGCAAATGTGAGACAACAGTAAGGAACATTCAGCCTTGTTTTATCCTGGACAACAGACGCCATGCTTATCGGCGGAATGGAGGGGGTCCATCCATTCGAGATCGTTTTGCTGCTGGTGGTCCGCGAGTCATGGGAAGCCCTGGCCTCCTAGTTGTAGGGGCAAAGCTGTCTCTATCATCCCTGGGAGGTCCGCGCGTGGCAAAGGACGGGGGACCGCGAGATGATACAGTAGGTGGAGCTCGAGAACCTGGGTAGTTGGCAAAACACTTCATAGTAAAACATGGTACAACATGACTATGTGCTGGCTGTATTGACTCCCATCAGCACAGGGTTGCTCATGCAAAGACCTTAGTAGCGTTCAGGGGATCCTCCAGATGCTCAAAAGGGTTTTTCAACAGAGAGTGAGGATTCTGTTCTTCATGTGTAAATGATCCCCAGACCTGGGTACCCCAAATTTTGCCTCTGCGTACTCACTGGTTCAGATTTTTTTTATAACTGTGCGTATTTTTTGTGCGGACCGACAATTTTAAAAATGCAGCTTTTGACGATCAGTTCAGTCATCATCACTTCAGCACGGATTACTTTCTCCTCTCCCGATGTTACGGACTTTGAAACAGGAAAATTGTCCAGCTTCGGAATGCCTGCTTTTTCCTTTTCTACCTTGACTCGTTGTTTGTGATCTTTCCCAGAACAGTGACGGGCGATGTTGAAGTATCCAGAATGGGAAATACTGAAGTCACAAAAATTGCATCTCGCATGGTGCACATCTTTCGCCGATACCTGGCAGAAAAACCCGATCTCGCTTTGTCTTTTTTGCGCGGCTTTAAGGCAAAATTTCTTTTCTTTTCGGCATGGTGACCGTGAGCTTTCTCGCAGTGTGTGCCACTCAAACTTTTCCGAAAACAGAGCGTTGTTGGTAGGAGCGCTATGATTGGCCCTGAATGGTCAGTCGATTACTGTCGACCAATGAAACTGCCGGATACAAACTGCTCCATGGCAAAGAGTCACGATCGGCTCTCCGTGCCAGACGTGCTGCGCGAAATTGCACATTTACGAATACGCAAAAGCTGCATTTTCACCGTATTTTTTCTGAGGCATGCGTAATTTTCGCATTCCATTTTTTCTCCCGTATTAATACGCATAATTCGTACGGGTACCCAGGTCTGGATCCCCCCAAAAAGTAATGCTGCTAGAAAGAACTACTGACTTGTGGAAACTTGGGTTTACACAAATTCTATTACTCCGATATTTTTCTCGTTATTGAGCATGGTCTGCTATTTTTAAAAAATCTACATCCAGCCGACCCCGCCACCCCACTCTAAAAAGTCTACATCCAGCCGACCCCCCCACCCCACTCTAAAAAGTGTGTAAGATGCTTTTTCCTTTATCTGTCCAGTTTTCTGAAATCATGACATTAGGTGACAACAAAAAATTAAAATTCATCACAATGTTCAATATTCTGTTAAATCCAACCCAACATGTTCCTTGTGACAATGTATCCAACTCCTTCAATCCATTTAGCCAATTTTCATGTTTTGCCTGGAAAACATGCCAATGGGATAGAAACCCATTTTGCCCACATTAAATAATGCAGTTATGTGTTGCTGTATACATCTTATGTATGGTTTGTGGATATGCTTGAGATAATGCACTTCAGCCCTGATGTAACTATTCAAGGTGGAAGTTAAGAAACAATATCTAGAGCACTCTCAGAGTGGAAACCTCACCAAGGACGCTACCATTTATCATCCATGACCTGAATTGAGTAGTGCATTTTAGCGTCTGCTAGAGACATCCGAATGAGCCGCATACGCCAGTCATCCATAGTTTGATGTCATCAACTTTATGACAAGTGATAACATTTCTCATTTTGGTTGAAATTTCACAACAAAATAACGGATAACCTCCAAATTCACTGAATTGTTCCTTGGGAGAAATTCTGATCCTCAACCAAATTTCATCAAAATCCGTTTTGAACGTGGAGTTATTTTGCTGAATATCTAACGAACCGAGGCGGGGGTAATGAAAAAACAAACAAGTAAATAAATAATCCATATATACAATGCAGGAGCAAAGACTGTTTGGCCCCACTAGTTCTCCAACCAAAGTACCATTTCAAAATCTGAATATACTTCAGCTGCCATTTCATCAGCAAGAAAACTGATCTTCTATCAACATTCAACATGACATATTGTTTCATTCATACTGGCTGTTGTCCACTCAATACAGAACTATTGCAACTCCTTTGTCATGTTAGAGTCATCAGTCTGCCTGAAAAATCCTGCAAGTCTTATCTATCCAGTGAGGCATTTTTCCCTTGACCATACTGATTCTATCTAACATCTTTGGTTATTTTTCAGGTTGCGTTTCCTGCTGGATGAATGGTATGGAGACAGTAGTTTATTCACACTAACTCGTTTCCTTTCTTGCTGCGTGAATGGTATGGAGACAGCAGTTTATTCACACTAACTCGTTTCCTTTCCTGCTGCGTGAATGGTATGGAGACAGCAGTTTCTTCACACCTCTAACTCGTTTCCTTTTCTGCTGCGTGAATGGTATGGAGACAGCAGTTTCTTCACATCTTTAACCTGTTTTCTTTCCTGCTGCGTGAATGGTATTAAGGCAAGACACGGGTCGAAAAGTTGGGAAAATTTCATATCTGGACGTTTTTGAGATAACATCAGTTTTGAGTAGTTCAAACACTTGCAAATGCCCCCACGTGTTTTTTTCGACCTGTCATTCGATAATTAGTTGAATAAAATGGCTTTGAAAAACATCACTCCTCGTAAAAAACGTTAAAAACGTCATTGATGCATCGTATTTTATGACTTTTGGAAAAATTGTAACTTTCGATCTATTCTACGAAGAGGTTCACGCCCGGTACCGTTGGAAAGCTCGTCTTTTCGATCGAGCACAGCAAGGGAAATAACTCCGCCAACTATAGTGGTCTATTTTTAGTTGATGATTTCAAACAGCGTACACAGGGTTGTTTGGAAACTCACTAGCCAATCATTGAGCTTAGAGAGGGAATTCCACTTGTTTCAACCAATCAGAGACTCCAAAGCGAGGATTCCCTGGCCCACAATGCATCGTAAACATGGCTGCCGCTTCAACGCTAATTCTCTCAGTTAGTTTATGTTTTGCACCAAATCGAATAAATTCGACTTCAATCAAACAATCAGAGAATGCCCATGAGTGAATAAACTCAACATTATGCCGCGACCGAAAAATAGTGGGCGAAGAGAGCAGCTTTCGGCTGCACGCACCTCGAAAATACTTCGCGGTCAAGGTCGAAAGTCTAGTTCTACTTCGTCAACGCCTGCGTTGACAGTGCCATCGCGATCGCTGCCTCCTCGTCCCTCCATCTCAACTGCCTCGATTCCGGAAGAAACTTCAAACACATCGGCATCAAGGAGGAAGATACAGATGATGCAGGCAGAAGCGAAGCAGCCGATTGAAACCGATCATAAGTGGGTCAACGTGCACTTGACTTAGATCAGCTGAGTGAACTAATGAACGATGTTCTTTGCCCGAACTGTTTTCGGTCTGGTCTCACCTTCAGCATACTATACGATAAAAACAATGGCTTAGCCAGCAAACTTTGCTTGAAATGTGGAGCCTGTGATGCCAGAAGAATGAAGAAAGCTAATGTGGCAGCCTCTGTTCAGGCATAGCAACAGCGCCTACACTATGTGGCTTCATGCCTTCAACTCAAGGCATCAGAAGAGGAGGCTTCAGGAGGAAGAAGAAGGGGAAACCTATGGTGCTGGAATGGCAAACTGACTTGTTGTTGACTCATTCACAGCATGTGTCTCTCTGAAGTTGCCTTTATTGACCTTGGCATTTCCTGTGTAGTAGTAGGGCTGATCCTTTCCTCTTGAGCATGAACTTTTCCATCCCTGCATTTTTTTGTACTGGGGACTGACTCACTGCACAAAAACACTAAAAACTGGAAACTGTAAGTTCAGTTTCATTTTTTAGCATGTGTAGTCCTGCTGGATGAATGTATGAATAAATGAAACAAGTTTTAGCCATGATGGATAGTTTTAGAAGGACTTATGCATGACTAAAAGTTGTTTTTGCCATTTTCTCAAAATGTGTTTTTTTCATAGAGTTCAAATCAATTAATTACTCAAACTCATCACAGGATGATGATGATGACTTGTAATTTTCCAGGTATGTTACATGTATAATAATTTATGAACATACAGACACTTTTTGCTGTGAACTGATTATTTGGCCAGATATGATTTTTTTTCCTTGATGTTGAACCTACGTTATCTGCAATTCGGATATTGATGTGGAAGCAATAAGTACATTTTTTTTACTTTTTGCATTACAAACATAATCTTCTGTACATTTAAAGATAAAGAGTGTACAATTTTAATGCAAAAAGAATTTTCAAGAAATATCAAGTAGTTAAGAAGTTATAGAAATTTAAAAAGATACAGAAATTTGCATATTTTTGCATGTTAGGCGGCCATTTTGGATTACCCATAATTCTAATTACTGTCAAACTTTGATGTTTTGATTTACTGTTATGAGTTCTTTCATGCCAATGAAACAAAAAAATTTCAATAAACATATTTAAAAATTTCATGCTTCCTAGTAGTGTCTTGCCTTAAGACAGCAGTTTATTCACATCTTAAACCTGTTTTCTTTCCTGCTGCATTAATGGTATGGAGACAGCAGTTTATTCACATCTTTAACCTGTTTTCTTTCCTGCTGCGTGAATGGTATTAAGACAGCAGTTTATTCACATTTTTGAGCCGCTTTCCTTGCCTGCTGCGTGAATGGTATGGAGACAGCAGTTTATTCACACCTTTGAGCCGTTTTCCTTTCCTGCTGTGAGAATGGTATGGACACAGCAGTTTATTCACATCTTTGAGCCGCTTTCCTTGCCTGCTGCGTGAATGGTATGGAGACAGCAGTTTATTCACACCTTTGAGCCATTTTCCTTTCCTGCTGTGAAAATGGTATGGAGACAGCAGTTTATTCACACCTTTGAGCCGTTTTCCTTTCCTGCTGTGAGAATGGTATGGACACAGCAGTTTATTCACACCTGTAAGCCCGTTTCCTTTCCTGCTGCATGAATGGTATGGAGATAGCAGTTTATTCACACCTTTGAGCCGTTTTCCTATCCTGCTGTGAGAATGGTATGGAGACAGCAGTTTATTCACACCTTTGAGTCGTTTTCCTTTCCTGCTGTGAGAATGGTATGGAGATAGCAGTTTATTCACATTTTTGAGCCGTTTTCCTATCCTGCTGTGTGAATGGTATGGAGACAGCAGTTTATTCACACCTGTAAGACCGTTTCCTTTCCTGCTGTGTGAATGGTATGGAGACAGCAGTTTATTCACACCTGTAAGCCCGTTTCCTTTCCTGCTGCGTGAATGGTATGAAGACAGCAGTTTATTCACATCTTTGAGCCGTTTTCCTTTCCTGCTGCGTGAATGGTATGGAGACAGCAGTTTATTCACACCTGTAAGCCCGTTTCCTTTCCTGCTGCATGAATGGTATGGAGATAGCAGTTTATTCACACCTTTGAACCGTTTTCCTATCCTGCTGTGAGAATGGTATGGAGACAGCAGTTTATTCACACCTTTGAGCCGTTTTCCTTTCCTGCTGTGAGAATGGTATGGAGATAGTTTATTCACATCTTTGAGCCGGTTTCCTTTCCTGCTGTGTGAATGGTATGGAGACAGCAGTTTATTCACATCTTTGAGCCGTTTTCCTTTCCTGCTGTGAGAATGGTATGGAGACAGCAGTTTATTCACATTTTTGAGCCGTTTTCCTTTCCTGCGGTGTAAATGGTATGGAGACAGCAGTTTATTCACACCGTGAGCCGTTTTCCTTTCCTGCTGTGAGAATGGTATGGAGACAGCAGTTTATTCACACCGTGAGCCGTTTTCCTTTCCTGCTGTGAGAATGGTATGGAGACAGCAGTTTATTCACACCTTTGAGCCGTTTTCCTTTCCTGCTGTGAGAATGGTATGGAGACAGCAGTTTATTCACACCTTTGAGCCGTTTTCCTTTCCTGCTGTGTAAATGGTATGGAGGCAGCAGTTTATTCACACCGTGAGCCGTTTTCCTTTCCTGCTGTGAGAATGGTATGGAGACAGCAGTTTATTCACACCTTGGAGCCGTTTTCCTTTCCTGCTGTGTAAATGGTATGGAGACAGCAGTTTATTTACATCTTTGAGCCGTTTTCCTTTCCTGCTGTGTAAATGGTATGGAGACAGCAGTTTATTCACATCTTTGAGCCGTTTTCCTTTCCTGCTGCATGAATGGTATGGAGATAGCAGTTTATTCACACCTTGAGCCGTTTTCCTTTCCTGCTGTGAGAATGGTATGGAGACAGCAGTTTATTCACACCTTTGAGCCGTTTTCCTTTCCTGCTGTGAGAATGGTATGGACACAGCAGTTTATTCACACCTTTGAGCCGTTTTCCTTTCCTGCTGTGTAAATGGTATGGAGACAGCAGTTTATGCACACCGTGAACCGTTTTCCTTTCCTGCTGTGTGAATGGTATGGAGACAGCAGTTTATTCACACCTTTGAGCCGTTTTCCTTTCCTGCTGTGTGAATGGTATGGAGACAGCAGTTTATTCACACCTTTGAGCCGTTTTCCTTTCCTGCTGTGAGAATGGTATGGAGACAGCAGTTTATTCACATCTTTGAGCCGTTTTCCTTTCCTGCTGTGTGAATGGTATGGAGACAGCAGTTTATTCACACCTTTGAGCCGTTTTCCTTTCCTGCTGTGAGAATGGTATGGAGACAGCAGTTTATTCACACCTTTGAGCCGTTTTCCTTTCCTGCTGTGTAAATGGTATGGAGACAGCAGTTTATTCACACCGTGAACCATTTTCCTTTCCTGCTGTGTGAATGGTATGGAGACAGCAGTTTATTCACACCTTTGAGCCGTTTTCCTTTCCTGCTGTGTGAATGGTATGGAGACAGCAGTTTATTCACACCTTTGAGCCGTTTTCCTTTCCTGCTGTGAGAATGGTATGGAAACAGCAGTTTATTCACATCTTTGAGCCGTTTTCCTTTCCTGCTGTGTGAATGGTATGGAGACAGCAGTTTATTCACACCTTTGAGCTGCTTTACTTTCAGACTACAACAAGAAGGGCAAAGCCCATACGACTCACATGCTTGACCTTGACCTTTACATGACCTTGACCTTTACATGACCTTGACCTTCAGGTGACCTTCAAGGTCAAGGAACTACACCTAGCAATGACATCATAAATTAAACTAAGGAATGCTTTATACATTTTCCCTACCAAAATACATGTGGCCTTGACCCAAGGTCAAGGTCATTCAAGGTCATGCAACACAAAGCTGTTAATTCAAGACATAGGAAGCACAATGGTGCTTATTGGCACTTTCTACCATGAGATATAGTCACTTTTAGTGGTTCACTACCCCATTTTGGTCACATTTCATAAGGGTCAAAGTGACCTTGACCTTGGTGATATGTGAACAAATGTGTCTCATGATGAAAGTATAACATGTGCCCCACATAATTATTAAGTTTCAAACAGTTATCTTCCATAGTTCAGGGTCAAGGTCACTTCAAAATATGTATACAATCCAACTTTGAAGAGCTCCTGTGACCTTGACCTTGAAGCAAGGTCAACCAAACTGGTATCAAAAGATAGGGCTTGCTTTGATCTATATACCACTTGTAGCTAAGGTCGCCATTCTCAATAACGTGGGAGAAAATTGGGAAAATGTGAAAAATGACTGTTTTTGAGACCACATTTATGGCTCCTGTGACCTTGACCTTGAAGCAAGGTCAAGTCACTATGTATGTTTTTTGAGGCCTTGTCATCATACACCATCATGCCACATTTGGTGTTGATAGACTTAATAGTCTCCGAGAAAAATCCAACGTTTAAGTTTTTTACGGACGGACGGACGCCCGGACGGACGGACGGACGGACGGACGCCCGGACGGACGACACGGCTCAGTACATAGACTCACTTTTGCTTCGCATGTGAGTCAAAAAGGAGGCAAAGATGTGCCAACTAGGCAGCAAGCCAGCCTATGACGTATTGCACAGTAGTAGCTGAACTGCTGAACATCTACAATCTCTTGAAATAGTAAGCTTTGTTCTGTAGCATTGCAACTATCAGCAGCAGCGCCATTTCTATCCTGAAAGTAGTTGGACGAGTGTTTGGCCAGTTACCCTTCTGTATGCCAAAATGCAGTATATACTGCTGAACAGTCCTCCCTCTTTAGGCCGACTGCATAGACTTTGTGCTATTTAGGCTTGTTGCCCACTTGTTGTGACTTCATGATTCACTGCCTGCCTTGGATTTTTCTGCCTGAAGTGTGTACATTGACTGTAAGATGTTTTGTCCCTGCTTTTGATTTGAATGTCCATTTCTTACTTGCCTCCTTCAAAGGTTTCATAAACATTCCCATCTGCACAAATTGGACTCAACAGTGTTTTTCCCATTTCTGTGCAAGATATTCTTAACATCCTCCTGATAAATCACACTCTGCTGCCTTGGTAGCACAAATGAACGTCTGGCATCCACAGCCAGAGAAGAGCAAGCCAAACAGATGCCATATTAAATACTTTGTAACTTATAAAATTAAAAAGGTTACAAAGCTTCAGTTTCTACTCACCGGGTGCACTGAATCCCCTGGATGTCAAGTCTGGGTCTGCAATGGAGAACACAGGGCAGCGTTACCCCACATCTGTGCAGACAGTTTTCCACATGTTAATGAACTCGGTCCATTCTCAGTGCATCAACTACCTATTTCCACATATGCTCTGTAATGAATCAAGTCTCAACTAAACAAAGCTGTAAATGCAGATGCATCACAATATAAT
This sequence comes from Theodoxus fluviatilis, assembly GCA_034096865.1. Taxonomy (NCBI): domain Eukaryota; kingdom Metazoa; phylum Mollusca; class Gastropoda; order Cycloneritida; family Neritidae; genus Theodoxus; species Theodoxus fluviatilis. The sequence continues at coordinate 72,432 of JAWQFJ010001595.1, forward strand.
TTCATATCTGGAAAACATTATTCATCAACAATGTAGTTAATCACAAATTCAGCAATAAATTTTGTTTCAGTATGCAAAGAGCAATCAATTTTTAAAAAGCACTTCTAAACAAGATTTCTCTTAAATAAATTATAATTTCCATCTCCAAAATCTCAAAGAAACAACTTACCATAGTCTCTGTCCATATCAGATCGGGCAGAATAGCGTGGAGCAGCCACACCATACTCCCTGAACAATGTAAAAGTAAATTTCACTGAAGTGCTAGCAAAACATCAAGCACCAACACCTCATATGGCCTTCTTTGAAAACTAGGCAAGGTATGCTCACAAGATACAGGAAGAATACCTTTATTTCATGGCATTGTCCAACACCAAATGACTGTGACTGCATGACAAAGCAGGCTAAAGCAAATGGAACACCTCTCAAGTAAACGCCTGGCCAATTCCTCAGATAGTTAAAGACATGTATGTATATAGCTTCACACACTCTCGCGCGCGTTCACACACACATACACACTCAATATTAATCAAATGTGCTATGAACATGATGAAAACTCTTGCATGTGTATTAACACTGAGTAATTGTGTGGTAGAAAATCATATTTGTCAGGCTCCTGCACATGGGACTGTCAGGCTCCTGCACATGGGACTGTCACAAGTGAAGGCAACTTCAGGGCACTTCAAAGGGACAAAACTCCAGAAGGATTCAAACTGCCTCACATCCCAAACCAACCAATCTCATACCAATTGGAACCACTGCAATTCGAATTGACGCTTACCACAGGTGAATCTGGAAGTAAAGTGTTGCAATGCCCTCTTCAAGCATCTTCTACAGAAGCTTACTCAGGAGTAGGGTCATTCTACTCTACTTTTGTCATTACTTCTTCCCCCCAAAGACAGAGGGTTTATTTTAATCTTACGACAAAATCATCATATACAGTTTATCATATTAATACTGATTCAGTAAATGACTAAGGTAGATGACTCTTCATTCAAAGAAAAAAAAGGCAAGGAAGGACATTCACACTTGGGAAAGAAAATCAATATACCAGTGTAAATGCAATTCTTGATATAGAAGATACCAATATCAACTTCCACAGAGACAGAGAGACACATGAAGGCTTGAGATGTCTCTGCCAACATGCTGTACACTAATACTCAAAGTACTGCACAGAAAATCATTACATACATCACAGAGATTGGCAGCAGTTCCGTACTTTTGCAAACTTGCACCATCCCACACCCAAAAATCCCTTCAAAGGGCAAGCCCACACTTATCTTTACTGAGCTTGCAAACATTTGCTATTGGAGAAAACATCACCAAATAGTTTCACATTTTCTATTCATTTATTTCTTAAATTCATAATTAAAAGTACATGATACTATCTGGAGGCTGGAGGCAATCAAAGATAGCTCCACGCACATTAAGTCAAAGTACTCCAGTGGCAGGCGCAATGTGAGATTAAAAAACTGCAACACCAGTGACATTCAGAACCCTGCCCCCTCACCTGTCACGGCCATTTGGCTCACGGCTGGGGTAGTCACGGGCAGGTGGGTAGTCTCGCACTGCAAAGTCTCGGCTTGTGTCTCTCGAGGTGAAATACTCCCCACCGCCACGTGAGCTGTATTCACGGCTGTTGCTGCGTGCAAAGGTGTCGCGACGCTCCTCAGACCTCATGGGGGCATATTCCCTGTCAGGCAAATCAGTCAAAACATCTCACTTTCCATTCACACTACGGGGTAGGTAAGGCCAACATGTCATCAGATGCATAGGCAATAACAATCAAGTGCCGTTTTCAAGGGTCAAGATGAATGTTGGACTACAAAAGAAATAATACTCAAAGAATGATGGATCAAACAAGGATATATGGTCCACATTTACAAGCCACTTTGTTGATTAAAGCTGATAAAATAATTAAATGAACCAATAGAAAGAACTCAATGCAGATGAGCCGAATATGCCAAAGAGACCATACACAGCTACACTCAGAACCAAACTGTTACAAGAAAGGACACATTAGTAGGGAGCACCCTGGGACAGCTAGTGCAAAAAGCCCAAGTGCAGGGCACAGTTCTAACCTGGAGGCCACGCTCCTATCTCTCATGGGGACCCTGTCAGGACTACAATCTCGCTCAGGGTAATCACGCATACCTCTAGTGGGTGCCATACGACTGAAACAAAAATAATTGAAGGGAAAATCATGCAGCACTCCACACAGCTTTCATCAACATGTGCCGTGCCACAATGCCATGAAGAAGGAGGAGGGTAGTCTGGGACACTCTTCCATAATGGGTCATCACAACACAGCTGTTCAAGAGGTCAATTAGTAACTATGGATACAGACAGGACATCACCTGAATAACGGAGCTAGCTTGACTTTTCTCCTGAAGGAATGTCATTCGTGAAATCAACATATAATCCCGAGATGAAAATACCTGGTCCAGCACATCACAAGATATTTCTAACAAATGATGAGAGTTATGAAGAATAGGCACACGCATCAACATAAGGCTCTGCAAAGAAATCAATTAATCTGACAAGACATATTTGGGCAATGCAGTCACCACACTATCCAAAGCAAGTCCCTGTGGAGGGGAAAACACTGACCAAGTAGCTTCTAACTGCAGCACACTTGTCAGTCCCTGATCAACTCTCCACAGGAAACATCTCCCAAAGTGGTGAGCAGACCTTCTGCACAAGGGAACGATTCAAGGAGCATACAACTCCCTCTGAACAAGGCATAATGGATGGACAACAGCAAGTAAGTCAGGGACTAGGGGGGAAAGCCAGGAGGGGTCGGCCCCAAGCAACTCACCTGTCCAGGAGTCCTCGACCCGTGTCCCTGGGGGGGGAGTAGTATTCTCGGGCCCTGGGGGGCATGGCGCGCTCCGAGTAGCTGGAGCTGAAGCGGTCCTCCCGCCCTGTAATGCAGCACAGGTTTCTTGATCTGCACAATCCATCAGGCAACCAAGTTCACCAGGCAGTTAGCACAGCAAAGTCTGACTGTCTGGGGAGGGGGATTTTGTGGTTACAGTAACCAGACCGACTCTCTTTTATTCTGCTAATCCAAAACTTTTTATCGATAATGAAAAAACAAAAATAAAAAACAAGTTTTGAGAAAGGAAAAGAAAGATATTGATGATAAACAATGAACTGCATAGCTGTTCATCTCGGTCTAATGAGCACTCAGGGAATTCACTACATAAATTCCAAAAAGCATTTCCAGTGAAAGAGAGTTTCATTTATGCTCTATCTGGCCTCTTCTTAACCCTCTGCGCACCGTCGGCGGTCATAACCGCCGAAGTAGTTACCTCCCCTCACAGCCGTCGGCGGTTATAGTCGACAAACTGATAGGCATGTTTGAATCTGGCGCTGTTTGCTATGAATCTTGGGATTGTGAGAGCTCTCTACGCATGGAGACTGCACAGAAGAGCCTCGCTTTCATAATAATAGTCGCCATATTGTTTCACTGCACGTGCGCGAATTTAGATCGAATTTTTAAGTTACTGATCGAGGTAGACACGCTGCCGCTCGATTTCGATCGCGCACGCTGGCCCAGAAATGACTCAGCTCGATCCTGATGAAGAGCGAATCTTCGAAATATTGTTCGATTCGGACTCGGAAGAAGAATTCCATGGTTTCACAGAGGAAGATTTGGTCGAGTTTGCCGCAGACAGTGACTCCGATGACAAAATCGAAGTTGAACCAGCGCAGTCTAAGATTCCGTCTGCGTGTGACCACTCTTGGTTGCTGTGGCAAACTCAACCAAATCTTCCTCTGTGAAGCCATGGAATTCTTCTTCCGAGTCAGAATCGAACAATATTTCAAAGATTCGCTCTTCATCAGAATCGAACTCAATCATTTCTGAGCCAGCGTGCGCAATTGAAATCGCGCAACAACGTGTCTACCTCGATCGGTAACTTCTAAATTCGCGCATGGACTCTCCTCAACATGTGCCCGATGAGGTATCTAAATCGGATGCTTTTTATCTCTATTTCAACTAATAAAGTCGTTGACTTGATGATCGACAAAACGTATCGCTACGCTGGTCAAGTGAGGGTGAAGAAAGGAAGCGATGCGGGAATTTATTCTCGAGTGAGTCAGTGGCAGCCTGTCACTCGACACGTTTTTTAATTTGTGTTGTCTCAGTTTATTTTTAAATCATATTGTATTGCATGGACATAAATTTCAGTGTGTCTATCAGAGAGAGCATTCAATTTTCCATCTTTCCTCCAAAAAGTTTGCCTCTATAGCAAATAATAAAATAATTGTATATTTTTAAACAGAAGAGGGGTCTCGGTTTTGGGGCACGTCCAGAAAATAACTGGCTGCAGGGAGTAAAATCCGTGAAAAATTAATGGGGTCCAGAGGGTTAAAAGACAGGGGGAAAAATGTCAGGCCGACCTACCCCTGAACTAAACAAAAAAACTTTGAAAAAAAGATAAGATTACTTTCAATGTTCTATCCTCTATGTTTTATAAAATAACTGTTGCACCTCTTGAAAAATTTTCAGTTGACAATGGATTTTTTTCTTTTGTCTTGTACTCCAGTTAATGTTTTCATTTTGACATGTCCTTGTGTTTACAACTACAAACTCTGCATTGCCTTTTCTCAGGAACTATGATCATTACACATTATTTTGGTTTAGAGAATACAAAGAAACACACTGTAAATAATCATGCTTTGCATCATCCTGAAATGTCTATTATCCAGAAACAATACAAACCTGGCAACTTACTGGGGGGAGGGGAGTAGTCTCTCATGTCACGGCTGTCACGCATGTCACGTCCGTCACGCATGTCCCTTCGAGGAGGACCACGAGGGCCTCCCCTGTGGAAAGAGGGAATGGACTCCTCAAATCTGCAGAAAAAAATGCCACTTCCAGCATGATGACATCTGCCACAGTTACCAGGTAGGCAACTAACTCACACACACACACACACACACACACCCCTTCCTCCCTCCAGCTTTCCAAGTTCTCATGAAAATAGTTCCTCAGTTGGTGACATGATGGAATAAGTTATCGCTACACAAAAAACAAAAACAAAACCCAACTGAACAGATGACTCCTTCAGTTAGACACTGCCTTATCCTACTTTAATACTTTTAAAACAGGAAAATACACTTGACAAATGTGTAAGTTTCTCATGATTTGGTCTGCACAAGCCTTACTTAATGCTTTGAGTAACCATAGCTTGAATCGGCACAGCCATTGTTGCCAATGGGACTACATTTCACCTCTAGAACAGTCTTCAGACTTTGATTCTTCCTTGCTAAGGCAATGGTCATTTACTAAACTTTACCTTGTATGCCATTTCATTCTGTACAAGATTAACTCATTGAAGACGGCACTATTTTTAGCTCGTGTCGACTGGAGACGCATGTTTCTGGGCATTTTTACAGAAATTGCTGAAAAAATACTAATCAAGCAATGGAAAAACTGTTGCCATCATTAGAACGCTCTTTGTCTCCTCTATCCTTGTAGATCAATGTCATTCTCTCGTTAATTTTATTTTGAATATAGTATTGCAACAAAGATGGGTACCGTCTGGCGTGCCTGTATTTAGTTCGACTGGAGTGAGTCCGACTCTAAGCCGACAGCGTGTACGGATCAGTTTCCGATTCCTCTTCTTCTGTCAGCAGTTCGTGCACTATACCTATGATCTGCTCCTCTAAAACTGCATCTTTTTCATCTTTGGAAAAACGGATCACATCGTCCTTCTCATCTGATGCTTCTTTCACAGCGATTTCAACAACATCCTCATCGTCCTGCCGCGACGCCATTGTGATTTAGCCTTGAAAGCGCCTCTTGCCACATGTGAAAACAAAGTCTGGCAGTGCCTTATCCTCTTCAAATTCAGAGACACAGACGATCTACAATGTTCCTCACTATCTTATAAGAGAACTAGACTACCTCGACTGGTTAAGAGCCCCTTACAACACACACAAGAAATTTACATACGCACCGCATCATATGATGCGGTGCGTCGTCAACCGTTGCTCACCTCACCGCATCATATGATGCGGTGCGTCGTCATTGAGTTAACAAGAAAATTCTTGCCAGATCAGCAATACAGAGGATGTGCAATAAAAAGCATGCACAACTTCTTACATCTTTCTGTGACAATTCTTACAGATAAATTTTTTTTCCAGATGAACATCAGTTTTAGCATGTATGTGAAGAAAATACTTCAATAACACACACACACACACACACACACACACACACACACACACAACACCAGCACACACCTTCCTCCAGGACGCATGCCTCGTCCCACCATCCCGCCTCGCCTGGGGGACATGTCAGGGGGTCCCCTGCCTCCCATCATTCTGCCTTGACCACGCCGACCCCTGGGGGACATGCCCCCCCTTCCCCGACCACCTCTGCCCCTCCTGCCACCGTCTTCATACGAGTGCTGTGCTCGTACAGCCTGCTCCACATGAATGGTTTTTGCATTCAATTCCTGTAAAGAGAAAAACAGTCAGGAGTGAAAAACTTTTCTGAAGGAGCATGGAATAATCATTACCTTCAGTAAATGGGAACTGTACACTTACGTTGACAAAAAGATCACAGTACAGGTTTACAGCAATGAACTCTAGCTTCTTTTCACAAGGGTCAAATTAAAGGCTAGTCACTTGTGCTGAGCAAGGCTGAAAATTACATCAGTAAAGGTCTCAAGCATTTCAAGTTGGAGAAATGGAAAACTGTCTTGTGAACTTACTACTCCATCCATGGCCTTCATGGCGTCCTCAGCATCCAAGGGGTTTTCATATGTAACAAAGCCATAGCCTCGTGACTGCATTGTGAATTTGTCCCGAATCACAATAACTGGAAAAAGAAGAAAAGCAGTAATCTGTGATCAGTGCAAATCAAATGGAAGTCAAAACCATTCCAAAATGCAACACCAAAATCTACAGAGCACTTTGTAAAGAAAATACATAGTTGTTTGCCATGATTATCAGGGCATTGGCAGAAATATCAATGTCAACTAAATGGGTAGCTACTTAACCATCAATGCTGGCAAGTGGGAAAAAAGTTGATGAGACTATAAAGATGGAATTTAATCACTATATAGTATATCATACAGCTCACTTTAGAAAAGGAATTTACCCCAACCACTACAAGTTGACTTGGACAACCCATCAATTACCTACTGTACTAAACATTTTCAACAAGAATACTTACTCTCTGTGATGCGTCCATACTTGGCAAATGCACTTTCTACGGTCTTTTCTTCGGCATCACCAGCCAATCCCCTGATGAACAGCTTTCCGGGAATATCCAGCTCAACCATCTTTCCTGGTTTCTGAAAAGTTAATCATCCTTCAAGCTCCTGCAGTTTCAAACCACTCAAAAGTGGGAAATCACCCTCACCACACTCATGGCACCCACGTCACCTCAAACACCACCGCGAACGCGTGGCTAATCTTGCAAAATACATGTGACTGTTCAGACTACGAAGTTCGTCGAACCTTCGCAATCCAAGCTTCATACCTGGTAACGTTCCCTCTTGCTTTCCCCCTTCCTATCTGAGTCGTCTGATGAAGCATTGTGCGACTGTGCATCTCGTGAGCGTCGCATTGCCTTTCTTTGTCAATGTGATTTTACGGAATTTCGTCCACTTTTTCGGGACAGCTTCCTGCACACAAGGACTCAAGTAAAAATTCATGCAATCACAATACAAGGCGTTACAGTATGTGAACTCAAAATAAATAAATTTGTCAGTCAGCCTACCCATAAAATTTTTCTTCATCCAATTTAAGGGGAAATATGGCACCTCAATAAAAAATATTTTTGTCAAAATTGTGAGATCAAGTTAAAAGTAGTTTTCACGACTGATACATAGACATCACCCATGTGACTAGCATTGCTATACATGACCACTTAACATTTTGAAGGTTTAATTAAAAAGAGAAAAGTTGTGGTTAGGAAACCTAACCCTGTCGACCCTATTGTTTTTCTTTGGTTATGAATTATTTTTTTAAAGAGGAAAAAACTTTAGGTAAGCAACAAATTTCCCTGCATGCACCATTCAGGTAAAACAATGTTTCCAGCAAAAAAGATATTTCATGTTCAGATAAATCTACTGCATGTATGAAATTTATCTCGCTCACACACACACACACAAACACACACACACAGTCTCAATCTGGCCTCCTATATAAAAAAAAATTTAAGTTTAGCCTACTGACCATAGATTTCAGGCCAGGTTACCTTAACCACAACTTGTAAGCAATGGATGGGCACAAAACAACAACAACAACAAAAACTTTACATTTCTTGCCTTTGACGTGATGCATTATTGCTTCAACTTGTAAAATATCTACTCCTAGAATGAGTTAATACGAAGATGTGTCTTGTTGGCTGAGCCATTACAGACTAGCTATGAGTGGTTGTACATGGTACTGGTTGAACAGACTGTTTTCTTTCAATGCCTAGATAAGCATGCTAAGACCTTTGTATTTCAGTGTAAGACTTTATAATGGCATAGTAGATGAGGGATCAGAAGCCAAGCACATTAAGAAAGGAGGGGGGAAATTTAAGAATTAGAATGCAGCTGAACTTTTTTCGGGGAAAGACCCAAATTTGATTAAATTTTGTTTATTCTGTTCTGGCCAGTCAAATGAAATTATGAATACACAGAATAAATAATTACATATGAATCCATGTTAAAATG
>JAWQFJ010001595.1:81122-106471 GCA_034096865.1 Theodoxus fluviatilis
AGTGAGAGTCTAGCCTGTGAACACTTCTCTCACCCTCTCGCGGCGTTGCTGCACTCACTGTGGCGGGTAGATTAGTTGTCAAAGTTGTCACTTGGTCTCAGCTGACCCGCCATATAAGCGTGCTTGCCGTCATCAGACCCGACATATAGCTTCCTGAGTTTTTAGTCATACAAAGAAGGGACGGATTCCATCCAAGGGGGTCTCCCGACATATAAGGGGACTCCGACATATATGCATGCCGACATATAGATGGACTCTACTGTACTTGGTGATATGAAGAAAGTGGTGGTGAATTTTGCTTTCTGGGAAAGTACAAGTTGATAAAAGGACACCAGGGAACTCCTGTCACAAAACAGAATCAAATTCTTGTCAATTTCTCGAAAACATTTAAGAAGTAATGTGTACATGCAGAGATATTGGGAGAAATCACGCTGAATAACCAGCAAACTAGAACCAAGATTTCACAGCAGATTTTCTACACTTCTTAAACATTCATCCTTTTTTTCTAGACAGCTTTCCTGCACTGCGAGCTCTTGACTCATTGACAGCTAATATATCTCTTTACAGCTGCCTGAGCACATCACCATGATGAACCAGATGGCACCCAGACGGAAGAAGCATCGGAAGCACAAGAGGGAAGGAGAGAAAGGAAATGCCCTTCAAGAAACACAGAGTAAGTGCTCTACATTCTTTTTGCAGTGGGAAGTTGAACAGTGTCACCAGTGTTTGAGTCACTGAGGAGTGCTGGCACGAGTGTGTGAATGGAGTGAAGTTTCCACGAGTGTGTGAATGGAGTGAAGTTTCCACGAGTGTGTGGATGGAGTGAAGTTTCCACGAGTGTGTGAATGGAGTGAAGTTTCCACGAGTGTGTGAATGGAGTGAAGTTTCTGCAAGTGTGTGGATGGAGTGAAGTTTCCACGAGTGTGTGGATGGAGTGAAGTTTCCACGAGTGTGTGAATGGAGTGAAGTTTCCACGAGTGTCTGGATGGAGTGAAGTTTCCACGAGTGTGTGAATGGAGTAAAGTTTCCACGAGTGTGTGAATGGAGTGAAGTTTCCAGAGGATCTCAGGCTGCCAAGCTGCAGTTGGGCCCAAGTTCAGGAAATATTTTTCCAGAATGTGGACAGTGCATTACTGTCATCTAGTTTTATTTCCCATGCCTTTTGAACTGAATATTCCGGCATGTGTTCCCACATTTCCTTCTGACAAGTACTGCACAATGCTGATAACATCATTGCAAAGAGCAAAGGGAACCTAGGAATGCATGTCCTTTGATGGTGATAATACACAGCATAAATGTGATGTTGACTTGGAAACTGGCTGTTAAGGCAAGACACTACTAGGAAGCATGAAATTTTTAAATATGCTTATTGAAATTTTTTTGTTTCATTGGCATGAAAGAACTCATAACAGTTAATCAAAACATCAAAGTTTGACAGTAATTAGAATTATGGGTAATCCAAAATGGCCGCCTAACATGCAAAAATATGCAAATTTCTGTATCTTTTTAAATTTCTATAACTTCTTAACTACTTGATATTTCTTGAAAATTCTTTTTGCATTAAAATTGTACACTCTTTATCTTTAAATGTACAGAAGATTATGTTTGTAATGCAAAAAGTAAAAAAATGTACTTATTGCTTCCACATCAATATCCGAATTGCAGATAAAGTAGGTTCAACATCAAAGAAAAAAAATCATATCTGGCCAAATAATCAGTTTACAGCAAAAAGTGTCTGTATGTTCATAAATTATTATACATGTAACATACCTGCAAAATTACAAGTCATCATCATCATCCTGTGATGAGTTTTAGTAATTAATTGATTTGAACTCTATGAAAAAAACACATTTTGAGAAAATGGCAAAAACAACTTTTAGTCATGCATAAGTCCTTCTAAAACTATCCATCATGGCTAAAACTTGTTTCATTTATTCATACATTCATCCAGCAGGACTACACATGCTAAAAAATGAAACTGAACTTACAGTTTCCAGTTTTTAGTGTTTTTGTGCAGTGAGTAAACAAAAAAATGCAGGGATGGAAAAGTTCATGCTCAAGAGGAAAGGATCAGCCCTACTACTACACAGGAAATGCCAAGGTCAATAAAGGCAACTTCAGAGAGACACATGCTGTGAATGAGTCAACAACAAGTCAGTTTGCCATTCCAGCACCATAGGTTTCCCCTTCTTCTTCCTCCTGAAGCCTCCTCTTCTGATGCCTTGAGTTGAAGGCATGAAGCCACATACTGACATAGTGTAGGCGCTGTTGCTATGCCTGAACAGAGGCTGCCACATTAGCTTTCTTCATTCTTCTGGCATCACAGGCTCCACATTTCAAGCAAAGTTTTCTGGCTAAGCCATTGTCTTCATCGTATAGTATGCTGAAGGTGAGACCAGACCGAAAACAGTTCGGGCAAAGAACATCGTTCATTAGTTCACTCAGCTGATCTAAGTGCACGTTGACCCACTTATGATCGGTTTCAATCGGCTGCTTCGCTTCTGCCTGCATCATCTGTATCTTCCTCCTTGATGCCGATGTGTTTGGTTTCTTCCGGAATCGAGGCAGTTGAGATGGAGGGACGAGGAGGCAGCGATCGCGATGGCACTGTCAACGCAGGCGTTGACGAAGTAGAACTAGACTTTTGACCTTGACCGCGAAGTATTTTCGAGGTGCGTGCAGCCGCAAGCTGCTCTCTTCGCCCACTATTTTTCGGTCGCGGCATAATGTTGAGTTTATTCACTCATGGGCATTCTCTGATTGTTTGATTGAAGTCGAATTTATTCGATTTGGTGCAAAACATAAACTAACTGAGAGAATTAGCTTTGAAGCGGCAGCCATGTTTATGATGCATTGTGGGCCAGGGAATCCTCGCTTTGGAGTCTCTGATTGGTTGAAACAAGTGGAATTCCCTCTCTAAGCTCAATGATTGGCTAGTGAGTTTCCAAACAACCCTGTGTACGCTGTTTGAAATCATCAACTAAAAAGTCCATCACTGATTCACATTCCTACATGCATTTAACATTTCATAACAGGAGATAATACCTCACATGAGGGTGCTGAAATTTATGAGCAAGAAAAAGAAGTAAACTTACCCTTTTCTCACTCAAAATGACAACTAGTAAGACATTGATACCCTGGGAAAGATAGACAGAAGTCACATACTGGGGGGAAGGGAGAAGTCTCAACTAGTAAGACATTCATACTCTAGAAAAGGTACACAGAAGTCACATACTGGGGAGAAAGGAGAGGTCTCAAGTAGTAAGACATTGATACCCTGGGAAAGATACACAGAAGTTACATACTGGGGGGAAGGGAGAAGTCTCAACTAGTAAGACATTCATACTCTAGAAAAGGTACACAGAAGTCACATACTGGGGAGAAAGGAGAGGTCTCAAGTAGTAAGACATTGATACCCTGGGAAAGATAGACAGAAGTCACATACTGGGGGGAAGGGAGAAGTCCCAATTTGTATGACACTTATACCCCTGGGAAAGATACACAGAAGTTACACACTGGGAGGAGGAGAGAAGTTCTGGTTAGACTTTCGCAGGCGGGCCACACTAGTGGACTTATGTAAGAAGAGTGGTGCAGGAAAGACAGCGAAGGTGACGTAACACACAAGCTGAGGGCCACACTAGTGGACTTATGTAAGGAGAGTGGTGCAGGAAAGACAGCGAAGGTGACGTAACACACAAGCTGAGGGCCACACTAGTGGACTTATGTAAGGAGAGTGGTGCAGGAAAGACAGCGAAGGTGACGTAACACACAAGCTGAGGGCCACATCTGATTAGCTGTGTTTTAACAAGGACATTTTCAAGCAAAAACGCCTATGTAAAAACGCAGCCAATTAGATGCTGTGGCCTGTCAGCTTGCGTGTTATGTCATCTTCGCCGTCTTTCCTGCACCCCTCTCCTCAGACGAGTCCACTTGTGTGGCTCACCTGCACAAGTCTAACCAAGTCCCAAGAAGAAAGACATTGATACCCTAAAAAAGATACACAGAAGTCACATACTGGGCGGAGGAGAGAAGTCTCTCATGTCACGGCTGTCACGCATGTCTCGGGAGTCCCTTCGGGGAGGAAGACCACGAGGGCCTCCCCTGTGGAAAGAGGGAACGGACTCCTCAAATCTGCAGAAAAAAATCACTTCCACCATGACGACATCCATTTCTACAATCAGGGAAAATACCAACTTTTAAATGACTAACTCTGGCAGTCGGTCAGTCTGGCAGTCGGTCGGTCTGTCTGTTGGCTGTCTGTCAGCTTCTTCAGCATGATATATCCAATTAAAGATGCCATATTTACATTAACTAAATTACTATAAAGATTGGTCTCTAAATGTGTAAATTGCAAGGAAACTTCCATTTCTATCATTTTTATTTAAAACAAACACACAAGCTTGACAATGCGTGATAATTCTTACTATTCTACCTTCAATCATTCCAGCTGAACAAAAATATTTCCATACATCACACACGCACACTTCAGTGAAATGAACACAGTACAACACCAGCACACACCTTCCTCCAGGACGCATGCCTCGTCCCACCATCCCGCCTCGCCTGGGGGACATGTCAGAGGGTCCCCTGCCTCCCATCATTCTGCCTTGACCACGCCGACCCCTGGGGGACATGCTCCCCCTTCCCCGACCACCTCGGCCCCTCCTGCCACCGTCTTCATATGAGTGCTGTGCTCGTACAGCCTGCTCCACGTGAATGGTTTTCCCACTCAAATCCTGCAGAAAGAAGAGACAGTGGTTGGAGGCAGAGCACAATTTCTGAAAGAACCAACTCATCATCACCACGGCCATCAAATATGCCACACCCAGACACGAAGGGCCGTCACACTGTGAAACAATACCACATCGTTTTTCTTTCCTCGATCCAGAAAATGTTTTTGTTTCACTGGACATGTTTGCAAACAGTGAAACTTATTCTTGTGAAACATATCGATTGACTTCACCCATCACCATATGTGGCTACTTGTCATCATTGGAGATCTATGTCTTCTGCACAAAAATGGTGTTAGTCAGCGATGATATAAATGCTGATGCTGCCATTGTGGTCATCATCCAGGAGAATGAAAAAAGGCACAGATGAGCAAAATGGGTGTAAGTGGCTGCAGAAGAGATCAGAGCTCGGTGTTCACACCCGTTTTGATCCTTCGCTCCTCCAAACACTCAGCCACACGATGAGCCAAGCAGTAACATGTAGGTCAGGGCCCCGATCTTCAAAGTGTAGCCTATGCAAATTTCAATTCGACAAAAATAGCCACTTCAATGATCCATGATGTATTCTACATGGAGCTTTGGGAAATCAATACTGTCAGTTGGTGTTTTTTTCTTTTTTATACACGTGTCAGTAATTCTACAAATGAGCCTTCTGCATGCGAACCAAAGAAAAAGTGGCAGGCATTTGTTGTGTGTGTTAGGAGTTAAAGTGAGACATGAAGGCAAGGAGCGCTCCCATAGGTTGACAGATAAAAATGCTTCAGTGAAATGCCAAGAAAATAGAGCCAGTCCTCAATGGTGAAACCATTTTTCGCTGAAAACAAAACCCAGCAAAGCTTCTACTCTAGTAACCTACCCTGAACAGTCTAAGATGTTAAGGGCAAAACACTTTCTATTCTCATCATAAAACTAACAAAGGTTCAGTACTTATCACATCACAGACTATCACCATCCCTGATGTTAAAACAAACACATTCTAGGTACAACATGAACATGTCACAATTAAAAACCCGATGATAGAAAGCAGTTTTTCCGAAGGGTAGGCATCTTTTTGTTGCTAGGGTATGTGGGATGTACTCCTCAGCCGATTCTAATGCAGGTTTCCATACTGTCAAGTGTTTGGCTGTGACAAAGGTCAAGTTACTGGTTCTATCCGTCAACTTTTCTCCCACACATGGCACCCAAACAACCTTGAGCTTCATCCCTGGTGTAGCACTGTCTGCCCGCAACTGAATTTCTCTTGCAAGGCCAATACAAAACAAAACAAAACCACCCCAAAAATGTGTTTAATGAAAGAAGTGCATACAAATCAGGGTCGATGGTAGGACTGACTTTAACCTTTAGAGCGCCGCAGGCGACTTGTGTCGCCACAGCGTACTTTCCCCTGACGACCGCCAGCGACACAGGTCGCCGGGCGATAGTGACGTGCTTTGTTTACGTGCCTAACGCTGCCATTGAGTCATGCTGTTCTAAAAATATCACAGTCACGTGCAGGGATCACGTGGCAACGAGATCCGCCATTTTGGCGATTGAGATCGCATCAAATTTTTTCACGAAGTTGCGTCTTTGTCGTTTGTGAACGGAACTTTTTCCTTTGCCAGTATGGCGACTGACGAAGAAGTTGAAGCGCTTGTGGAGTTATTTTTCGATTCTGACTCTCAGAATATGAATTCGAAGGCTTTACTGACATTGGTGTGATGGGAGATGGAGGGATAGATCATTCAGAGAGGCAAGCATGTGCTTCGACGATGTGTGGTGGTCTGTAGATCGAGACAAGCGAAAGCTTGATTCAGATGAAAATGACTCGGCTGACTTCCCTAGCGTAAGTAATTGTAGGATTTTTTGTTTTGCTTTACCCTAAAACATTTTCAGATGTATTTCCAAATAATCAAAAGCTGTTGTATTCTTGAATAAATAGAGCAGTGTAGGAAAACAGTGCTTCGACCGATGTCAGTTGTGGTCTGTAGATCGAGACTGAGAGGAGCGGAAGCTTGATTCAGATGAAAATGACTCGGCTGACTTCCCTACTGTAAGTAATTGTAGGATTTTTTGTTTTGTTTTAATTTTACCCTAAAACATTTTCAGATGTATCTCCATTACTTGGAGACTCTATCTATGCACTTTTGCATCTTCATCAAAAGCTGTTGTATTCTTGAATACATAGAGCAGTGTAGGAAAACACGGTGAATTTGTTTGTTTTTTGTTGTTGTCTGTTCCAATATTTTTTAGCAGCTGAAAAAAACATTCTATGGCATTTTCATTTATTGCACCATGTAGGCCATCCATTTTTCTACTCACCCTCCAAAAATCTACTTCAAAGCTTGAATAGGTAATAAATAGTGATTTTTTAAAGTAAACATGGTGTCGAATTTGACCACACATAAAACAAGAAGGGCAAAGCCCATACGACTCACATGCTTGACCTTGACCTTTACATGACCTTGACCTTCGGGTGACCTTCAAGGTCAAGGTCAAACAACTAAACCTACCAATGGCATCATACACTAAGAAATGCTTTACACATTTTTCCTACCAAAATACATGTGACCTTGACCCAAGGTCAAGGTCATCAAAGGTCATGCAACACAAGCTGTTAATTCAAGACATAGGAAGCACAATGGTGCTTATTGGCACTTTCTACCATGAGATATGGTCACTTTTAGTGGTTCACTACCCCATTTTGGTCACATTTCATAAGGGTCAAAGTGACCTTGACCTTGATGATATGTGACCAAATGTGTCTCATGATGAAAGTATAACATGTGCCCCACATAATTATTAAGTTTGAAACAGTTATCTTCCATAGTTCAGGGTCAAGGTCACTTCAAAATAGGTATACAATCCAACTTTGAAGAGCTCCTGTGACCTTGACCTTGAAGCAAGGTCAACCAAACTGGTATCAAAAGATAGGGCTTACTTTGCCCTATATACCATATATAGGTCAGGTATCCAATCTCAAAAACTTTAGAGAAAATTGAGAAAATGTGAAAAATGGCTGTTTTTTAGACAACATTTATGGCCCCTGCGACCTTGACCTTGAAGCAAGGACAAGTCACTATGTATGTTTTTTGAGGCCTTGTTATCATACACCATCATGCCAAATTGGGTGTTGATAGACTTAATAGTCTCCGAGAAAAATCCAACGTTAAAGTTTTTCACGGACGCCCGGACGCCCGGACGGACGACACGGGTGAGTACATAGACTCACTTTTGCTTCGCATGTGAGTCAAAAATGGTTGTTCTGGGGTAAAACTATGACGAAAATTAGTGGCGCTCTAAAGGTGAAGAAGCCTTTTGAGACTGAGCATATTTGTGTGCATGAGTCTGAACAAAAATCAACATCTCTTTCACTGCAAACGCTTTTTTTCCCTATCAGTGCTCATAGAGAAGTTAGGATAGCACACTATTTGTGGTTTACTTGTGATTATTTTTCTTTTTAATTTTCACTTCTTTTTTTTAGTGAAGGGTTGGCAGGAAAAAATAGGATC
Organism: Theodoxus fluviatilis; assembly: GCA_034096865.1. NCBI lineage: Eukaryota > Metazoa > Mollusca > Gastropoda > Cycloneritida > Neritidae > Theodoxus > Theodoxus fluviatilis. Next base: position 89,341 of record JAWQFJ010001595.1, read on the forward strand.
AGTCAGTTTACCATAACCACAACATTTAGGTTTTTTTACCGAACCATATCCTTGACATTCAACTCAGTGCTAGAATAACTTGAGCAACTACTAGCATGAGGCAACAATCACCTAAGCCAGTAAACTAGGCGGGCAGTTGAGTTTCTGTGCTCATCTTTTTTCTTAACAGACTTCAATACAGCACATGAATTACAAGTGAGAGCATTATTGTGGCATGTATATAAGAGAGCATATATGACAACTGAAATTCATTCATTTTGACTATCATCATATCATACCATCACAAGTGTTATCAAGAATACTTACGTTGGAACTAATATTGCTCCTTTTACTACTTTTACTTCTACTACCACCACCACCACCTACCTAGTCTTTAAAATGTGCTGAAATAGAAAAACTGACTGAATTGCTTACCACTCCTTCCATAGATTTCATGGCATCTTCTGCATCAATAGGATTTTCAAAGGTGATGAAGCCATAGCCTCGAGACTGCAGAGTGTTTTTGTCCCGAATCACAATGACTGAAGAATGAACAGACACACTATCAATGCTGGTTTGAGCATAGATGATGAAGGGCTTTGGCATACCTCATGCTGTGGGTTGTGAATCAATTCATTAAATGTGGTGCAGAATATATATCGCCGTATCGGCCAACATAGTCCATTGCTACATTCAACTGTTGCATTTGCTGTATATGGACTTAAACTTACATATATATATATATATATATATATATCGACAACTTATTTTTCTTCTTGCAATATTGGAAGTGTTGCGGGTAGGTGGTCTCTAACTTGCGGTCCGTCCCAGCTCGCGCCAGGAAAGTAGAAGCAGGACTTCTTGCGGGAGTTTTCTACATGAAGATCTTTATTTCATCTTGCGTACAGCGATGGCGAGTGCGCTTTCAAAGGCGCCAACAGCTCCACAAGCTCTCACTTGCTCACAACAACGACCTCATCCATTTATGCTCCATGAACAAATCAGGACAGACTCTTACCTCTCTTCATAGGCCAGAGTCATCACGGTTCGACTTATCCCTACACCCATGATGCCACTACTTCTCCCAGCAATCACTCCCAGCGATAACACACCGAAACGCCACGTCCTTCTACCGGGCCATATTTTTCCTAACTGTCGTCGTCGCAGTCATACGTCACTTTTTATTATTACGTCATCGTCACTAAAAACCGTCCGTCTCAGTCCAATCTGATCTGTACAAGGCGACAGGGAAAGTTCCCGAACTGCGGCATTTCCCATTACATTTACATCCACAGGCATTTCACATTCTTCCGCAACAGAAGTATCACTAGAGCCAAATAAAAAGCAAAGAATAATAGTGGTTTGTTTTTAAAAAGCCTACCACCCATATCCACAAACATAATTAATCTACAACTACAAGGAATTTTATGGTAGAACCTAAGTGTGGTAACTACCTCAGCTTTTAACTGTCACTAACGATAATTCTTAACAGCATAACATTTGCAAAGATAAGCTGCAAATTTTGTCATTCTAACTCTAGTCTAAGGTGTCATTTCTTCCTAATAAGCCTAGCCATGATGATAAAATGTTTTAAATGAACAATTGATAAATGAACATTTTGTCAGTGATGTATGCAATATCAACCCAACTCTTTAGAACTTTAAATATACATGATCATCTTAACAATGAAGCCCTTACTCTCTGTGATTCTTCCAAACTTGGCAAATGCATTTTCAATTATTTTCTCATCTGCATCACCAGCCAGTCCCCTGATGAACAGCTTCCCAGGAATATCCAGCTCAACCATTTTTCCTTGTTTCTGAAAAGAAAACCACCAATTACAACAATGCAGACCTAATGAAAACATCATGAACGATTTCATTCACATTACATCTAGCATCTCACAGCTGGTAATTCATTTCATAAGTACAGATGATTGTTCCGACAATGGAATAATTACTAGTGGCAGCTTGACAATCTAAGTAATGCGCTGTATGTATACCAGGATAGAGTTTCCTCCTGATATCCCAGTTCTTGTATTACAGCATTTGCAAGTCTGATAAGGCATTGTGGAAGTGAGCAAGCTTCACAACCTCAGTATACACTATGTTTGTAAAAGTAGGGTTCCCTTCTCCCATCTTGTTTTTTCTCTAGCATTTCTAGTGGTAGCTTCACAACCTCAGTATTATGAGTATACACTATGTTTGTAAAGGTAGGTTTCCTTCTCCCATCTTGTTTTTTCTCTAGCATTTCTAGTGGTAGCTTCACAACCTCAGTGTACACTATGCTTGTAAAGGTAGGGTTTCCTTCTCCCATCTTGCTTTTTCTCTAGCATTTCTAGTGGTAGCTTCACAACCTCAGTGTACACTATGCTTGTAAAGGTAGGGTTCCCTTCTCCCATCTTGCTTTTTCTCTAGCATTTCTAGTCGTAGCTTCACAACCTCAGTGTACACTATGCTTGTAAAGGTAGGGTTCCCTTCTCCCATCTTGCTTTTTCTCTAGCATTTCTAGTGGTAGCTTCACAACCTCAGTGTACACTATGCTTGTAAAGGTAGGGTTCCCTTCTCCCATCTTGCTTTTTCTCTAGCATTTCTAGTGGTAGCTTCACAACCTCAGTGTACACTATGCTTGTAAAGGTAGGGTTCCCTTCTCCCATCTTGCTTTTTCTCTAGCATTTCTAGTGGTAGCTTCACAACCTCAGTGTACACTATGCTTGTAAAGGTAGGGTTCCCTTCTCCCATCTTGCTTTTTCTCTAGCATTTCTAGTGGTAGCTTCACAACCTCAGTGTACACTATGGTTGTAAAGGTAGGGTTCCCTTCTCCCATCTTTTTCTCTAGCATTTCTAGTGGTAGCTTCACAACCTCAGTGTACACTATGTTTGTAAAAGTAGGGTTTCCTTCTCCCATCTTGTTTTTTCTCTAGCATTTCTAGTGGTAGCTTCACAACCTCAGCGTACATGACGTTTGTAAAAGTAGGGTTTCCTTCTCCGATCTTGCTTTTTCTCGAGCATTTCTAGTGGTAGCTTCACAATCTCAGCATACATGACGTTTGTAAAAGTAGGGTTTCCTTCTCCCATCTTCAGGGTTCGTACAGGTTTTTAGATACAAAATTCCATGACTTTTCCATGACTTTCCATGACCTTCAACAACATTTTCCATGACCTAGCGTACTGTGATACATGACAATTTTAAAGAGAAATGTGTATGGCGCACGACCAAACTCACGCACAATACACCCGTTGTAAAAAAAAAAAATAATTCTTTTTATTATTTTTACAGCAGATTGATTAAAAAACTGACAAATGCAGAAAATTTTCAAACAAGTACTCCTTAAAATGATGATACTTTTGTCCCAAATTGTCTGGTGCTTCAACGATTAACGCACGCTGAATGTGGTAATCGAGCACGCATCTACACAACGCCATTGCAGTCCGATGTACACACAAACAGGTGGAAAATTTCCGCCTGTTTTCTCCTTTCAAGCGCACAATCCGGGCGCTAGACAAAAAGTAGATTCATCGTACATTAACATCGAATATAGCGTTGGAAGGGGGAAATCTTGTAGAATAGAGGGTGTCTGTACGAAATTGATCGGAAAAGCGGGAGTGAGCAAATTTTAACAAAATGTCCGATGACGTTCGAACTTTCATCCATAACTCGTCTTTCGATTTTCACCAGAAGTTCAAACATAGGCCTACACCGAACGAAAGAGCAATCTTTCCTCTGATGAGTAGTAAAGTTTTAACTTGATCAAATGAGAAACTTCGACGGACAAGTGTTTAGAAGAGACCAACCCGAGTCGCGAAATGCAAACTCTGTCGAGCCACCGCGAGTCGGTAGTGGCGGAGGTTTTTTTTTAACGTAATCGGCATGTATGTTCTCAGCGGAAATAAGACGGATTAACACAAAACTACACGACACATGTTCTTGAAACCTTCTGCTTCATAAACAACTTTCATTCTTGTTTTTATTCACAATATTTTGTGGATTGCCCACAATTAGCCATGAAAGTGAAGTGGTATTGCCGAGTGCATTTTGGCTAGTACTGTAGTAGCGCAAAGATTTGATACAAATTACCACGAAATCCTACCACTAGTTAAAAAAAAAATTAGACAACTCAGAAAGACTTTCATCTTTCATGTTACATTGGTATTTTGTGTTATTGATATGTGCGAATCCTGGAAAAAGTGGATTCTATCGAACCGACGGCCACTTCCGGTCTGATGAAATTTCTTCGAACATCGCGTGCAGCGTCTATTTAGCACTCGCTGAAGGTCCCAAGTTCTACAATACTTTTTCCAATATGTGCAAAATATTGCAATAAATATCTTCCTAAATGATGTTCTAGCATAAACTGAAACAAAAACCCCAATAAACTAACCGATTTCAGCTGATTTGTCCGTCAAAATCGCATCTGCGCCGTCACGCTCTTACTCGCCATTGTGTGATTTTTACGGTCATGCTATTTACCAAAATGGCGCTAATGTCTTCGAAATGGCTTAGAAATGAGCATATATATCGTTATCCCCTTCTTGAATATGATATACTTAAGCTATTCTAATTAAACCAGAACTATATTTGACCAAATTGCGTTAGAAACAGCAACATTTTGAAACAGACATGCGGTCGCCATTTCGATCCAGCTTTCACTCAAGATAAACTTGGAGGCGATGACACTGTCGGGAAACATGCGACGGAACAGCTCGTTCTTCCTTTGGTACTGGAAAATGAGAAGTGGGAGATGACCATTTTCAAAGTCCACAAAATTTCTGCTTTCAGTGTGTCCTCCGCAGCGTGTTCCGTAAGCTCAGCCGCTGTAAGCAGCTGTCAGCGCTGCTTCTGTGAAACCCTCTGCTGAGCGTCGCTGGGAAAAAGCGCTGGCAGCGCTGCGTAGTGGTAAAAATTGAATGCCAAGACTGTCAGCAAAATGGCGGCCACTATTGGAGGTTATCGTTTCGGTGAAGACAAGTACATCAATTGTGAGCTGACACATGATAAATTATATCTTATACGTGGCGGAAAGTGTGAAGAGAGATTACATTTTTATTTTATGTTCAAATTGCTTATGAACTTGATCGTAGTTTGCATGTTTTGGGGAAGAATACTTGCAATGTTCACTGCATGTCACCGTCACGTGACCGTGCGCTGTCTTCTTCTTCTTCTTATACCCCGATGATTGGAGGAACTTGTTCAAGTGTTGTGCGCTGGGATCATTTTTCAAGGATTAAAAAGCTGCAGTGCATACAAGGATATGAACGTTGACGCTGCTGTAGCTTGTAGTACTGCAGTCAAGTCGTCGTCGTAGAAAATTTCCATCAAAGTAATTGCACGAAGTGGTGGTGGCGGCATTTTGTCCGCCATCTTGTTGTCGCTGCCACAAAGCGGAATGATGCAAAGCGTTCTATAGGCCCATAAATCCGCTGTTTCCGCTTTCTTCAAGCAGCTGCGTCTACGGAACAAAAGGCTGTTGTCAAGAAAGTGTCAATCCCAGTAGATCTACTGCCACTGCCAGTGGGTGCAGGCCTAGTTTCGACCGGTGTAGCAGCGCCAGCTGGAACCACCACCTTTGAAGCACTCTCTGTCTCAGCCTTTTTTGCAGTTTGAACAAAATCTGATATTCGTGTTTGACGTTTGCTCTTTTCTTCTTGGTGTTTTTTAGCACGCGCCTGGTGCGCGACACCTTTCATGTGGCTTTTCAACGCTGCCACTCCCATGTTGGCTACATCAAAGTCTTTTTCACAAAATCGGCACTTTGCCATCCCATCCACTCTCGCTTGCATGACCCACTCACGGTATTCAGGGTCTCCTGTCCAAGAGTCTTGAAAGCGACACTTTCCAGGCATGATGATAATCTGATTCTCAAAGAAACACTTCACCACAAACAAAACAAGCTCTTTTCACTCTGTCCTCGTTTGAACCAACTGACCGGACCGGCGTGGAAATGAAACGAGGTCACCTAGCCAAAGAACCAATCAGGAAGCAGAAGGCACACGAGCCTTCAGAATTAACCAATGGGATGCAAGGGCACGTTTTCCTGACGTACTCAGCGTTTAAAATTAGATTGAGAGTATCGCGCGAAGCACAGCCTAGAAAACGTCTTTTTTTCTTTCTTAAATTCCATGACTTTCCATGACCTAAGTTGAAATTCCATGACTTTCCAGGCCTGGAAAATGAAAAATCAAATTCCATGACTTTCCAGGTTTTCCATGACCTGTACGAACCCTGCATCTTGCTTTTTCTCTAGCATTTCTAGTAGTAGCTTCACAATCTCAGTGTACATGATGTTTGTAAAGGTAGGGTTTCCTTCTCCCATCTTGCTTTTTCTCTAGCATTTCTAGTGGTAGCTTCACAACCTCAGTATTATGAGTATACACTATGGTTGTAAAGGTAGGGTTTATTCTCCCATCTTGCTTTTTCTCTAGCATTTCTAGTGGTAGCTTCACAACCTCAGTATTATGAGTATACACTATGGTTGTAAAGGTAGGGTTTCCTTCTCCCATCTTTTTCTCTAGCATTTCTAGTGGTAGCTTCACAACCTCAGTGTACACTATGTTTGTAAAAGTAGGGTTTCCTTCTCCCATCTTGCTTTTTCTCTAGCATTTCTAGTGGTAGCTTCACAACCTCAGTGTACACTATGTTTGTAAAAGTAGGGTTTCCTTCTCCCATCTTGCTTTTTCTCTAGCATTTCTAGTGGTAGCTTCACAACCTCAGTATTATGAGTATACACTATGGTTGTAAAGGTAGGGTTCCCTTCTCCCATCTTGCTTTTTCTCTAGCATTTCTAGTAGTAGCTTCACAATCTCAGTGTACATGATGTTTGTAAAGGTAGGGTTTCCTTCTCCCATCTTTTTCTCTAGCATTTCTAGTGATAGCTTCACAACCTCAGTGTACACTATGTTTGTTAGTTGGGTTTCCTTCTCCCATCTTGGTTTTTCTCTAGCATTTCTAGTGATAGCTTCACAATCTCAGTGTACATGATGTTTGTAAAGGTAGGGTTCCCTTCTCCCATCTTGCTTTTTCTCTAGCATTTCTAGTGGTAGCTTCACAACCTCAGTGTACACTATGTTTGTAAAGGTAGGGTTCCCTTCTCCCATCTTGTTTTTTCTCTAGCATTTCTAGTGGTAGCTTCACAACCTCAGTATTATGAGTATACACTATGTTTGTAAAGGTAGGTTTCCTTCTCCCATCTTGCTTTTTCTCTAGCATTTCTAGTGGTAGCTTCACAACCTCAGTATTATGAGTATACACTATGGTTGTAAAGGTAGGGTTTCCTTCTCCCATCTTGCTTTTTCTCTAGCATTTCTAGTGGTAGCTTCACAACCTCAGTGTACACTATGTTTGTAAAGGTAGGGTTCCCTTCTCCCATCTTGTTTTTTCTCTAGCATTTCTAGTGGTTACGCTTCACAACCTCAGTATTATGAGTATACACTATGGTTGTAAAGGTAGGGTTTCCTTCTCCCATCTTGCTTTTTCTTTAGCATTTCTAGTGGTAGCTTCACAACCTCAGTGTACACTATGGTTGTAAAGGTAGGCTTTCCTTCTCCCATCTTGCTTTTTCTCTAGCATTTCTAGTGGTAGCTTCACAATCTCAGTGTACATGACGTTTGTAAAGGTAGGGTTTCCTTCTCCCATCTTGCTTTTTCTCTAGCATTTCTAGTGGTAGCTTCACAACCTCAGTGTACACTATGCTGGTAAAGGTAGGGTTTCCTTCTCCCATCTTGCTTTTTCTCTAGCATTTCTAGTGGTAGCTTCACAACCTCAGTATTATGAGTGTACACTATGTTTGTAAAAGTAGGGTTTCCTTCTCCCATCTTGGTTTTTCTCTAGCATTTCTAGTGATAGCTTCACAATCTCAGTGTACATGATGTTTGTAAAGGTAGGGTTCCCTTCTCCCATCTTGCTTTTTCTCTAGCATTTCTAGTGGTAGCTTCACAACCTCAGTATTATGAGTATACACTATGGTTGTAAAGGTAGGGTTTCCTTCTCCCATCTTGCTTTTTCTCTAGCATTTCTAGTGGTAGCTTCACAACCTCAGTGTACACTATGGTTGTAAAGGTAGGCTTTCCTTCTCCCATCTTGCTTTTTCTCTAGCATTTCTAGTGGTAGCTTCACAATCTCAGTGTACATGACGTTTGTAAAGGTAGGGTTTCCTTCTCCCATCTTGCTTTTTCTCTAGCATTTCTAGTGGTAGCTTCACAACCTCAGTGTACACTATGCTTGTAAAGGTAGGGTTTCCTTCTCCCACCTTGCTTTTTCTCTAGCATTTGTAGTGGTAGCTTCACAACCTCAGTATTATGAGTATACACTATGGTTGTAAAAGTAGGGTTTCCTTCTCCCATCTTGCTTTTTCTCTAGCATTTCTAGTGGTAGCTTCACAACCTCAGCGTACATGACGTTTGTAAAGGTAGGGTTTCCTTCTCCCATCTTGCTTTTTCTCTAGCATTTCTAGTGGTAGCTTCACAACCTCAGTATTATGAGTATACACTATGGTTGTAAAGGTAGGGTTTCCTTCTCCCATCTTGCTTTTTCTCTAGCATTTCTAGTGGTAGCTTCACAACCTCAGCGTACATGACGTTTGTAAAGGTAGGGTTCCCTTCTCCCATCTTGCTTTTTCTCTAGCATTTCTAGTGGTAGCTTCACAATCTCAGTGTACATGATGTTTGTAAAGGTAGGGTTTCCTTCTCCCATCTTTTTCTCTAGCATTTCTAGTGGTAGCTTCACAATCTCAGTGTACATGACGCTTGTAAAGGTAGGGTTTCCTTCTCCCATCTTGGTTTTTATCTAGCATTTCTAGTGGTAGCTTCACAATCTCAGCGTACATGACGCTTGTAATAAAGGTAGGGTTCCCTTCTCCCATCTTGCTTTTTCTCTAGCATTTCTAGTGGTAGCTTCACAACCTCAGTGTACACTATGGTTGTAAGTAGGGTTTCCTTCTCCCATCTTTTTTCTCTAGCATTTCTAGTGATAGCTTCACAACCTCAGTGTCACACTATGTTTGTAAAGGTAGGGTTCCCTTCTCCCATCTTGCTTTTTCTCTAGCATTTCTAGTGGTAGCTTCACAACCTCAGTGTACATGATGTTTGTAAAGGTAGGGTTTCCTTCTCCCATCTTGCTTTTTCTCTAGCATTTCTAGTGGTAGCTTCACAACCTCAGTGTACATGATGTTTGTAAAGGTAGTTTTCTCTCTTGTTTCACTAGGTCTGCTGTCTTGTTTGTTAGTCTGGTGAATCTGTATGTGTACTCTAAGGGCAGTGGTCTCTCCTGCTATCACACTTCTTCTACTGAAATTTAAGGATTTTGACGAAAAAGCTTCATAATCTTAGTAATGTGCCTGGTGTATATAAGAGTAGTGATTTCTCCTGTTATCAAATTTATATTAGAACAGAACCAAAACAAAAGTAAGCAAATGAAGAGAGGCCATAGTTAATAATAAAAACTAATTAAAATTTGTAACTCAATAGTCTTCATCAGGCATTAAACAAAACACAACTTCCATGTAAAAGGCAAAATTTAGACTGAGGGATGATGTTTTGATTTAGCTCAGTGGGCGGCTTTAAGTATTAAAGCTCCTCAAAATACTTGCCACTGCAAGGGAGTAAAATGTGCTCACGTCAACCTCATACTCATGAGAGGGTCAAGAAGGTCTAAGTGTTCAAGAGAGGAGGAGGAGGAGGAGGAGGAGGAGGAGGAGGAGGAGGAGGCGGAGGCGGAGGAGGAGGAGGAGGAGGAGGAGGAGGAGGAGGAGGAGGAGGAGGAGGAGAGGGGAGAAGGAGGAGGAGGAGGAGGAGGAGGAGGAGGAGGAGGAGGAGGAGGAGGAGGAGGAGGAGGAGAGGGGAGAAGAGGGAGGAGGGGAGAAGAGGGAGGAGGAGGGGGAGGAGGAGGAGGAGGAGGAGGAGGAGGAGGAGGAGGAGGAGGAGGAGGAGGAGGAGGAGGAGGAGGAGAGGGGAGAAGAGGGAGGAGGAGGGGGAGAAGAGGGAGGAGGAGGGCGAGGAGGAGGAGGAGGAGGAGGAGGAGGAGAGGGGAGAAGAGGGAGGAGGAGGGGGAGAAGAGGGAGGAGGAGGGCGAGGTGGAGGAGGAGGAGGAGGAGGAGAAGGGGGATTGGGAGGAGGAGAAGGGGGAGGGGAAGGAGGGAGGAGGAGGAGGAGGAGGAGGAGGAGGAGGAGGAGGAGGAGGAGGAGGAGGAGGAGGAGGAGAAACCGACAGAGGAGGAGGAACCGACAGAGGAGGAGGAACCGACAGAGGAGGAGGAACTGACAGAGGAGGAGAAACCGACAGAGGAGGAGAAACAGAAAAGGAGAAACAGACAGAGGGGGAGAAACAGAGGGGGAGAACAGACAGAAAAGGAGAAACAGATGGAGAAACAGAGAGGGAGAAACAGACAGAGGGGGAGAAACAGAAAAGGAGAAACAGACAGGGGAGGAGAAACAGACAGAAAAGGAGAAACAGAGATGGAGAAACAGAGATGGAGAAACAGAGATGGAGAAACAGAGGAGGAGAAACAGACAGAAAAGGAGAAACAGACAGAAAAGGAGAAACAGGTGGAGAAACAGGGAGAAACAGAGATGGAGAAACAGAGGGGGAGAAACAGACAAGAGGATAAACAGAAGAGGATAAACAGAAGATGAGAAACAGATAGAGGAAATAAGCAGCCAGAGGAAATTTATATCAAAAGAGGAAAAATAGAAAGAAAAGATTTTTTTTTAAGGGAGTGAAAAATTTAAAGAGGAGGAAGAAGTACACTTGGATCCAAAAGACACATGCAACTTTGTCAAAGGTGGCCAACTGGGTAAAATCGTGTATTAAAACGGGCTTGATACATTAAAACAGGTTTAGACTTTAGTTGAGTGTATAAAAGACACACATTAAAAATAGGCTTGAATGACCAAAAATGGATAATAATGTTACATCTACTTCAGTTCATTCCTTGGCATGAAAAGCAAATAAATGAATGAATGAATGAATGAATGAATGAATGAATGAATGAATGAATGAATGACGGAATGAATGAATGAACGAACGAATAATGAATGAACGAATGAACGAATGAACTTAATTAATTAAACGCTAGTTGTTCCCATCCTCGTATAATCGGGTTTAGTTTAAAGGTAAGTGAATTATGGTTCAATGAGCGAGTTTTCGCGTCAACTATAGTGACTCGAGTCGAACCGGAGGTCGCAAAAACTCGCTACGGTACGACCGGAGTGACGTCACCGGTTAACCAAAGTTCAACCTTGGCCCCAGCGTACGTTCACTCCAGTTCCAAGATGGCTGCCATGGCGAGGAGAGAAACTTCTGCAAATGTTTTTTCACAAAGTTACGGATTGTGAGAACACAATTGTTGTAAATCAATTAACCTTTCAAAAATTAAGGATACTGGGTTGGATACTGTCTTGGTTTTAATGCATTTTATTTTAGCAGTGATGTTTATTTTGGGAAGAAATGAGGTCAACGTGAGTTTGGGTGCGATTTCTGACTTTCAGCAGCGCAGGGATAAAAACCACGCTCCCCCCCCCCCCCCCCCCCCCCACCCCTCCCCAATCGGCCTAAATACATCCCAGCACAGCTTGCTTCTAATTTCATTCAAATTTCAGCCCCAAAACTCAACAGATTGCACAGATTCGTCAATTAATTCTTCACAACAGTAAATTCGCAACACATCAGCCAAGGCTGTCGCCATCTTGTTGCCTGGGTTGCGACTGGACACAACTGAACAGCGTTTCCGCGAAGAAAGTAACCAGACATGCGCAGTGACCCTACCGTAGCTAACCCAGGTTCCTCGCGAAAACTCGCTCAATGTTGTGTGGCGAAGCATGGTGGAAATTGAACATTGATTGCGCATTGCGCCGCCATTAAATTTCCACGTGGGGGAAAGGGTGGGGTGGGGTGTATGTTTAACTTCGTAAATAACAAGAGTATAATAGCTTTACATCAACTGCAATCATAGCTTAGGAGCTTCAAATTATGCCAAAATCAAATATAACAAACACTTCTTCATCGAGCAATTCTTATTACTCCAGCAATGTAAGCAATCTGATTGCGGCAATGTACTTCGTTGGGAGTAGTGTCACACTCGTGATTTGCCTGAACATTGAGTGTTGTGTTGATCACACACAGAGGTGAGAGGACCTAATTTCAGTGCTATTCTTGCGAAAGAGATCATCGTGCAACTATCAGGTACGACATTTCAAACCTTACAATATATTTCATTTCCAAGCCACATGGATGTTAGAACGAATCAATGCAAATAATTAACTTGAATCGTTGAGTCAGAGTCGAACATTCGAAGCACCTGTCATCCAATATTCGGCGCACAATCGTGATCAAAGAAGATGAAAAAAATGTCTCACACACAAATAATATGGCGTATAAGAACGTAATCTTTCGTATAAGAACAAATTAATTCGTCCAATGGCACATATATGTGTAACAAACGTGAAGGAAAATAGTACCGTAAAATCGTTGCACGCTCGCTGCCGGTTCGCTTGTAATGCAATACAAAGAACTCTGAAAGGGACGCTACTCTCATAGTCTAGTCTAGCTCTCGTTCATCTAATTCAAATGACGAAGACGGAACTAGATTATGTTCTGGACGATGAATTCTTAATGTATATATTATCTGCTTTTATCACTCACTGAGTTACGCAATGATGGGTTAATTCTTTTGAACTTATATAGCGTCAGCTAGCGAAAACGCGCCGAATAGCGTGAGCGCAGACATACATGAATAGAATAGAATAGAATTCTTCGGCTTGCTTAGGCGTCCAGGGCCTATCGCCGATTCTGGTAGTTCTCTGGCTGTATTTTTATTGTTCTTATGGATAAAGAAAAAAATAGAGAGAAAAAAAGGCCTAATTGCTGTGCATCATCTGCGCCAGTGGTTCCTCCAGCTTGAACATATATCCTTGTAGATGCTTGTCCACTCTGTTCTTGAACGAGTTCAGGCTCGGTGCCTCAACTACGCTGTTCGGGAGGCTGTTCCACATGTTGATAACTCGCTGGGTGAAGAAATGCTGTCGTAAAGCCGTATTGCATCGGTTTTTCTTGAGCTTGTAGGCGTGACCTCTTGTGACACTATTGTCATCGCAGGAAAACAGATTCTCTCCAATCTGGTACATGCCGTGCGTATACTTGTACACTTCTATTAGGTCACCTCTAGTTCTTCTGTAGCACAGACTAGGGAGCCTCATCTTGACAAGTCTTTGTTCATATGTGAGATCCTTCAATCCTGGAATTATTTTTGTGGCCCTCCTCTGTACTCTCTCAACGAGTTTTTTGTCTCTTTCCAGATAGGGTGCCCATACTACATTTCCAAACTCTAGGTGCGGTCGTACTAGTGCTATGAACAGTAGCCTCATGGATTCACAGTCCAAGTGTTCGTATGATCGCCGGATGAGACCCAATAGTCTATTTGCTTTGTTAATCTGCGTTTCAATGTGTTGGGAGAACTTCAGCTCACTATCTATCTGCACTCCCAGGTCCCTCTCCACTCTAGTCTCTTCAAGCGTCACCCTTTCTTGACTGCCATGTTTTCTCATTTCATATTTTCTTTTAGAATTGTTTTTACCTAGGTGTAGCACCTTACACTTGTCCGCATTGAAGCGCATTTGCCACCTGTCCGCCCAGTCCACCAGAGCATCTAGATCTGTTTGCAACTTTACGCCATTTTCCTCCTTTTCTACAGATCTGTACAGTTTGGTATCGTCCGCATACATGGAGCACATACTTTCCACTGCATCGGGAAGGTCGTTAATGAACATCACAAAGAGAATCGGACCGAGTATGCTTCCCTGAGGTACCCCGCTTTTCACAGCTGACCAATCTGATAGTACACCATTAATTCTGACTCTCTGCCTCCTATCCGACAAAAAATCTCTGATCCAACTGAGAATCTTACCGCCAATTCCCATTGCTTCCACTTTTCTCAAAAGTCGTTCATGCGGTACTGCGTCGAAGGCCTTAGCATAGTCCAAGTATATAGCATCCACTGGCAAACCATAATCAATCATCTGAGTCCATTTCTCTAGTGTAGTCAATAGGTTGGTGGTGCAGGACCGACCTGACACAAAACCGTGCTGAAAACTTGACAGTAGACTGTTTGCAACCAAATGCCTAGCAACTTCATCCCTCACCAGGGATTCTAGCTGTTTGCACACTACACTTGTCAAGCTGACTGGCCTGTAGTTGTTTGGCATATCTTTTCCCCCCTTTTTAAACAAGGGAGTAACTTGCGCTTCTTTCCAGTCTAATGGGAGTGCACCTTCACTTAAAGATTTCTGAAAGACAAGGGCCAATGGTTCTGACAGCTCTTGAGCTAGTTCCTTTAGATACATGAAAGCCATGATGCACTGTTACTGTCATTCTAGTAAACTAGAGATTTTGCCTACCGGCAAAAGTATCTCTAGCACAGTTCACATCACGTGATGGAAGGTTTTTAGCCAATTTATTCATACGGAGGTCACACGAGAGGCTTGTGGGATAGTCTCGGATAGTCTCGGTCTGAAGACGTATTCATCCGCCAACAATATGGCTGCCCCCAGCTTTACGGATGCTTTAAAAACTATAATGGATGAGTATGATGCCAACATGCCATTGAAAGACATGCAGTTGCGCATTCTGAAGATGCTTTGGGAGGGAGACAATTTCATCATTGCTGCTTTACCGACTGATTTTTTATGTGTGCGGTAGGCTTTTATTGAAAAAGCTACACCAGCAGCAACAACAGATCGGAATGACCGTAAACAGATCGGAATGACCGTAGTTGTGGCCCCGCTGACCGTAATTCAGCGTGACCAAATCGTAAAACTGCGGGAGAAAGGCGTCGATGCTATTCGACTGGACGTCAACGGTCAGTTTCCCGATGGCATTGAGAAGGTAAGAGTTGTTTTTATTTATTTCTGTAATCGTTGAAGTGTTATATGGTCACTCTTATCACTATATGATTGTATCAGCAGTGCAGTGCGATGCAGCAGCCGATTGTTTGTCAATTTTTCTCTGCTTAACTTAAGCCTTAACCACTGGAAGTGTGCCGATCGAACATGCCTCCGGTACCATTGTTGAGTACTTCGAACAAAATTTGGATTGAACATTGCTCCGAAAGCATTCTGATGTCAATATGATTGTGATGTCACTTACGAGTACCCGATGAAGAGTAGGTTTTGCTGTCACTTATGAGTGAATGATGAAGATTATTTATTCATCCTAAGCCAACGGAGCAATGCAATGGTCGACAACCTTTTGCTTATAATTGGCTTGTTTTGAATGGATTGGATGTGCATATTCAGCATGAATAGTGAATAAATTAAATGCAGAGTAAAGAGGGGCAATGGTTAAGATTTGTATTTAACATCTTTTTTTAATACAACCATCCCAACCAGTGATAACAGAAACGATAATGATAATGATAATTTCTTGAATCATAGGTTTGCATGAATACATTTCTAGAATGAGTTTCTTTCTTCCTTGCAGGCCATGGATGCCACCACCCAGGCAGAGCTAGAGGCTGGAAAGTACCAGCTCATCTTTGCCCACCCGGAGGCCCTGCTCAACAGTGACTCAGGCCTTGCTCTTCTGAACAGCAGGAGGTTCTGTCAAAACGTGGTGTCTCTCGTGTTTGATGAATGCCATACCATTCCAACATGGTGAGAATCTAATGCAATATTGATGACTAAATTGCATAACATTTCATGGCACATGGATGCTGACAGGCCACAAAATTAGCTCATTCAAGATAAGAATGCTTTCAGTGCAATCCTCAGGAAAAGGCATACATCCCTAACACTAAATGTTTTCTAAAAGTTGAAATGAATTCAACTTTATATAATACAGGCAAATGCATTCCTTATTCATGTATTGTTTATTTCTTCTTGGAAGACGTTTCACTGAAGCACATACTTTTCACTGACAAGCTTTCAAAGCTACATTACATTTCAAAGAAACACAAATCATGCAACTTTTTATTTTACTACTTAAGAGAAACAGAAGCCTGCACTCATCAGTACAGTTAAAATAAGCTAAAGTCATTGACCAGTATTGACATCTCCTTTCCTTACGTATCATGTTTACAACACAACAGGAGTTTCCTCTTTATTGCAGTCTCAACATTGCAAAATGACAAGCTGACCATTGTTCTCTCAGACAGGCTATGTAAAACGTCTTATTTATGATATCCAATGTAAGCTTCAGTCCCTTAACCACAAATAAATGTGCACATCACTCTCCACATTTCAGGTTCTACATGGTTCATCAATATAACTTAGCCAAGTACCCGGTCTATTTATCTGCTGCCTTTCTGCCTGCCCTGATGTTTAGTGTAATTGAAATTAGAATCACCATCATATTCAGCACATGCTCTAAAACATTGAGATGTTAATCAAATTATTTCCAACATGCTACAGGAAATGTCTCATTCACTTTTTTTTTTTTGCTGGACTTTTAAGGGACTGCATTCCCATGTATTCATTATGAGTATGTGAGCCTCATTCTCTGCTACCCTACCCCCAACTTGCCATCATATTTAATGTACACAAAAAACAATCATTTGAATTTGTATTTCTAACTAACTAAACGTTTCTTTCAGGGGTAAGGACTTCAGGAAAGCCTTCAAACAGCTCCACAAACTGACAAGCTTCTTCTCCTGCCCTGTCATCGCCCTGACTGCCACCCTTACAGAAGAAGTGTTGACCAACTTGCCCAAACAACTCGGTTTGCTTAATCCTTTAGTAGTAAGTGAAAACCCTGACAAACCCAACATATTCTTTCAAAGGGAATTGAAGCCAGGCAATAGGAATGTCATGCAGTGTAGCCAGGCAATCTACATGCCAGAGATGGATAGACTCAAGGAGGAAGGCCCCAACTATCCTGTCACACTTTGCTACATGCCACTGGGATGGTGTGTGAATGCACAAAAGTATGCAATTCACATTTTTGGCGAACCCAATCTGTACACTACCCAGTATGCTTTCTTCTTCTCCTCACAGAACACTGCAGTCCTTCAACACATCACTGAGCAGCTGCGAATGAATGAGCCAAGAATTAGACTCGTCTTCTGCACGCCAGCTCTCAGCATGGGATTTGACTCTCCATGCATAACTAGAATAATTCATGCAAAACCACCCCGCAGCGTCATAGAATTTGTCCAGGAGATTGGCAGAGC
>JAWQFJ010001596.1:0-49740 GCA_034096865.1 Theodoxus fluviatilis
GTACCCAGGCCTGGGAATGCAGCCCGACGATGACTTTTGCAGCCCAACTATGTTTGATGCTTCCAGGTTCTATGATGACTGCCCCATGCCGTCTTCGTCAGCCAGTCACAACTGTGTTGGAGCGCATCTTCATGCTGTATGGGTCATTCATGCAGCCCGGATAACATTAATCCATTTGTGGTTTTTGTGTGTGTGTGTTTTTTTATATTTAAATTTATTTATTGCCAAAACAGTAAATGGTCTAGATGGTCATTCTCGTACGCCCAAGTGGAGGCTGTAACTTATTGATACAGCATTCTACTTCTAAAGAAAGGGAGCTAATTCTCACATGAACATTGGCAAGCATCATGTGGATGTGCCACGGTACCAAAAGAACAGACACTTGAACTTTATTGATGTCTTAATTTTGTTTGATCAACATATGGTCTAATTTGGATCTCGTTATCCTTATGATGTCGCTGTGGAAGCCGGCCTTTCAGTGTGCTTCCTTTTTCAGCATGGTTGTATGTACAAAGAAGTGACAGCAAACAGAAAATTGCTTGCAATAAATAGGGTAAGCACTTCCCGGAAAATGAAGTGAAACAAAAAAGAGAGCAAATGGGAGTGTCAGTCCCTCTCCTCTTAAGCATACAGATAATGTAAGGTATAATGCTAAAATCTGACATAGTTAAGGTGCCAGATGCACGTAAAAGGGTGACAAAGACGAATTTGTCCAAGGTAAACGTTTCTGACTCGAAACAGAATGTCAGGAGTTGATGTCTCTCTTTGACCATGTAAAAGGACGAGAATTTAATTAACAAGAATTAATTCTCTCAAAGTAAAAGTAAAAGGGTCTTTCCTGGAGTGATTGAGCCCTGAAAGTGTACAGAAAGCGAATCTTGAGACGCAAGTTCGTTTTCCACAAGAAACAAAGTTAAAAGTAAAAGGGTCTTTCCTGGTGTGATTGAGCCCTGAAGGTGTACGGAAAGCGAGTCTTAAGACGCAAGTTTGTTTTCCGCAAGAGACAAAGTTAAAAGTAAAAGGGTCTTTCCTGGTGTGATTGAGCCCTGAAAATGTACGGAAAGCGAATCTTGAGACGCAAGTTCGTTTTCCACAAGAAACAAAGTTAAAAGTAAAAGGGTCTTTCCTGGTGTGATTGAGCCCTGAAAATGTACGGAAAGCGAATCTTGAGAGGCAAGTTCGTTTTCCACAAGAAACAAAGTTAAAAGTAAAAGGGTCTTTCATGGTGTGATTGAGCCCTGAAAATGTACGGAAAGCGAGTCTTGAGACGCAAGTTCGTTTTCCACAAGAGACAAAGTTAAAAGTAAAAGGGTCTTTCCTGGTGTGATTGAGCCCTGAAAGTGTACGGAAAACGAATCTTGAGACGCAAGTTCATTTTCAACAAGAAACAAAGTTAAAGGTAAAAGAGTCTTTCCTGGTGTGATTGAGCCCTGAAAGTGTACGGAAAGCGAATCTTGAGACGCAAGTTCATTTTCAACAAGAAACAAAGTTAAAGGTAAAAGGGTCTTTCCTGGTGTGATTGAGCCCTGAAAGTGTACGGAAAGCGAGTCTTGAGACGCAAGTTCGTTTTCCACAAGAAACAAAGTTTGATGATTTCAAATATGGATTGTCTTAACGCAAACGTAAAGGGAATGGTTTGACTCAGAGGAGAGTCAGTCCTTGTCATGTAGTTTGAAATTAAAAATAAGATTCTGTATGGTGTACCAAACAAGTCATGTTTCGTTAGGGTTTTGATAGAAATTTGGGAGTGACGCTCTCTTTCTTTCTCCTTTAAATAGTAGTCTGGCGATAAGGTTGTAAGCACCAAGTTGTGCTTAAGGAAGGAGTGTTCTTGCCGATCTGGCATTCACTCGTCATACCCCTCTCTCCCACCATTTTCCCCTTACTTCCTCACCTCGTTTTTCTTGATATTTAGTATTTGGTTGGTTATTTTTTGTACTTTCATGTGGCTTTGTCTGTGTGCGTGTTCGTGTTCATGTTTTATGTTTCTTGTTGACAGACGACTTCTGACGTTTTTGACGAATTTACTGAGACAGAAGCAGCTTGGCCAGGCTGCCTGACGGACAGACTTACTAACGGAAGGACGATGACAAAAACCTGTTGAGTTTAGTCACTTTCTCTTGTTGATCTTCTCTTTTTCTTTTCTTTTTTTGGTTTGTTTTGCTTTGAATGTCGAATTGACAAATGTGAGTTGTTGTTTGAACTCTAAGTTAGGAATTTACCCTTGTACGTCATATATTGAACGTCATGCACAAAGACACTCGTCACTTCCTGTCCATGGGTTTTGCGGTTAGCTAGAACCCCACGTAAACAGTTTTTACTTTTTTGATAATTGTACTAGAGGAGCGGAGCTCTTTCCCGTCAGTCTTGCCGTGTCCTTTAGGGGGAGAAGAGCGCTAGTCCATCCATCTTTTCTTTTAGAGCATCTACAATTTTCCATAGTCATGAAATGAAAATGTTACAGTCAAGGTAAAAAATGCTACTTCTAGAAGCGATGTGAGCCAATCGTGTGAATTTCACGTACAAAGGAGCCAAAAGGTATATTTTTCTCCTTTTTGGTTTTTGTGTGTAAACGCTCACGTGTGCTGCGAGATGTGATTCAGATTGTAGGTCAGCTGAAGTGAAGAATCGATTTAGAGGAAACCAGTATTCCTTTTATTTCAAATACATATTTAAAGTTTAACTTTGATGTGCTACACTTGAATTCATTGAGTTTACTTAGTATTTGCTGAAAAGGAAAATTTCTGCGCAAAAGAGGAATCTCGTTCATGTTCTATTCCTTTGTTGAAACAATGCAATGGATAATTTGTTCAGTTGAAGAATTTGAATAGTATGTTTGCTGAAAATAAGATTTGTCGTGCGTAGATAGTCTGACGCACTTCTCTCTACTTGACGTCTACCTTTGCAAGCCGGAGCAGTGACTTCCCTTTAACTTTAGGTATGAGCCAATCAAATTCGACTGTGGGCACTGTATTTACATCGTTGCTAGGTGCTAAGAGGTGGCGAACTCTAGTGTGAAGCAGTTAGAGTACCTTTTGAGTTGCTTCAGATGCCATAAAAAAAAAAGAATTACTCCACCTGCTGTGAGGGAATTCTTGATAAGGTCACAAATACATATTTGCTGCGGATCTGTATTTTGCCCCGTGATTTGCACTCGCGCATGCGCTGTTGTTGGTTGTTGCTGTTCGTGTAGCGCCCTGTAGCAGCCAAAAGTTACTCCCGGCCAACAGTTACTCCGGAAGTCATCGCAGAGTTATCTGCTCGGGACGTGCTGAGAATTCCACTCTAAAAAGAGACGGCACCCGCCACTCCGCCTGACTAACTTTGCACGCCCGGTGAGTTATGCTAAGATCCGGCCGCGTAAATATATCTGCGTTTTGTGACAACGTCTTTCTTGGCGGTACTGTACTCCATGCACCTTAACGGTGCGCGTGATTCGGGTGTAATCTTAAGCTAAACGACGTTTATTGGCGCTGCTGAAATGGTCGAAGTCGGAAACATTCGGAACGTCGTTTAGCTTAAGATTACACCCAAATCACGCGCACCGTTAAGGTGCATGGAGTACAGTACCGCCGAGCAAGACGTTTGTCACAAAACGCAGATATATTAACGCGGCCGGATCTTAGCATAACTCCCCGGGCGTGCCAAGTCAGTCAACGGTCGCGTTTTATAAAACCAGACTACAAATAGACTACAGGGAGGTGACTCCCATATCATTTCCGGCAGCGGAGACGGCTTTGCACGGGGAAAAACTTTTTTGAACTCTATATTATGTGTTAAACTACACAAATGCACCAAAAACACAAAAACTCGTAAAGAAACTAATGCGTCGTTTGTCGGGATATATTCCATGCAAAGAACAGGTGCAGGAGCGGTAAATCGCATAAAGAAAAAGCCGAGCAGATAACTCTGCGATGACTTCCGGAGTAACTTTTGGCCGGGAGTAACTTTTGGCTGCTACACGCCCTGTAACGACCCAAAGTATGAACCGTCCCAAAGTATGAACCGGGCGTTTATTGGCGCTGCTGAAATGGTCGAAGTCGGAAACATTCGGAACGTCGTTTAGCTTAAGATTACACCCGAATCACGCGCACCGTTAAGGTGCATGGAGTACAGTACCGCCGAGCAAGACGGTTGTCACAAAACGCAGATATATTAACGCGGCCGGATCTTAGCATAACTCCCCGGGCGTGCCAAGTCAGTCAACGGTCGCGTTTTATAAAACCAGACTACAGACTACAGGGAGGTGACTCCCATATTATTTCCGGCAGGGGAGACGGCTTTACACGGGGAAAAACTTTTTTGAACGCTACATCATGTGTTAAACTACACAAATGCACCAAAACCTCGTAAAGCAACTAATGCGTCGTTTGTCGGGATATATTCCATGCGAAGAACAGGTGCAGGAGCGGTAAATTGCATAAAGCACGTCCCTCGCAGATAACTCTGAGATGACTTCCGGTTACTGTTTTCCACGGGTTACTATTTTCCACGCTACACGCTGTTTTTGATTTGAATTTGTCTCTGATTCATTTATTTGCAGGGCACGTTCACCCGCCGAGTTCGCAAACCTAGGATTCGTAATGTGTCCATGCGCAAACGCATCAGTCGTACTAGAGACATCAGTCGGTGACATCACAGTGGATTTGTACACCGAATGTGACCGATGAACGCCCACGATGTAAGATATTGCATGGATTGTTTTCGTTCTTGCACCATTTAAATGTCGTTCCCATAAACACCCCACCCCCCTCTCTCTCTCTCTCTCTCTCTCTCTCTCTCTCTCTCTCTCTCTCTCTCTACTCTCTCTCTCTCTCTCTCTCCTCTCTCTCTCTCTTTCAGCTCTCCCCCCCCCCCCCCTCTCTCTCTCTCTCTCTCTCTCTCTCTCTCTCTCTCTCTCTCTCACCACATTTGAATATTTTGCCTCAAGGGCTGACTGTAAGAAAGGCACTACTGCCTAATTCACTACCCTTGTAAAATAAAGTTCGTTCGTTCGTTCGTTCGTTCTCTCTCTCTCTCTCTCTCTCTCTCTCTCTCTCTCTCTCTCATATATGCTTGTGAAGGTAAGGAATAGGATATGTGCACATGTCTGAGTACTTTATTGCGATGCTATTCTGCCTGTGCGTCTCTGATATGTGTATAAATCTCTAATGTGTTTATCTGTCATGTGTGTGACCCTGTGAGTAGGCAACAGCGGAGAAGACAGAGACTTATGTGATGGCAATCATGTGATCCATGGGTTGATGAAGGAACAAATAATGGATGAGGGCTCTTCGATACATTCAGTGATTATGAATGTGTTTTGGTATTTAAATATTAAGGACTGTAGTGTGTGTGTGTTTGTATGTGTGTGTGTGTGTGTGTTTGTGTGTGTGTGTGTGTGTGTGACAGGGACAGGTCATGCCTCTATACTCACCCTTCCATGTAATAATGACTTCTAAAAACGGAATAGACAGACCACTGTCACAGTATCACAGTAGAGACTAAAAGTAAAAGGCAACATGATGTAGACTGAGTGTTAGTGAGAGATTATGACATTTTGGAATGGTCATTCACTTCATGTTGTCTAAAGCCAGAGGGCAGGCAAAAGCTTGCTCACAAATGGATTTTTCCTTTGGTTGAAAGAATTTGTCAAGTATTTCAACATTTGGGACTGTTGTTTCTCCAGGTTGTTTGAACTTCCTGAAACTGTGCAAGATGAAGTATTACAACTTCAGCATGTTCCACACAGTGCAGGTGAGTCTTCTGATGATTTTGCTGGCAGTGGCACTGATAGGTGTGCAGTAATAAAAGTATAGTGAATCTCATTCTTTCTACACCATTGTGTAAAGCACTGCTTGAAGTGAGGCAGTCATTTAATCCCTTCTGTTTTGTTTTATTAGGTCATACCAATAATGTGCTCACATTGCAGTCTCTATTTGATCCCACTGTTGTTTTGTTTGTAACCTTCCAGTTGTTTCCATTTTCATTTTGAAACGCTAAACTTTGGGCTGTTTCTGCTTGTGATGTTGGACACCACCATTTCCCACCTCTCCCTTTAGGTTTGAAGAAAGGTATGAGGTCTTCCTAGTCAAAGGATTGCGTGTCTTTCTGTTGACCGAATGTTTGATTCAGGATTGGTAGAATTCAGAATTCACTGATATGATCCTAGATTTGGTGCATCTTTTGATCATGTATATATATATAGTTTTCCTTGCTTTATCTTGTTGCTCGAAAAATTTCTTGAAAAATCTTGTTGCTTAGACAGGGGACCCTGCAGCTACAGGGCGAGGTGGGGAATCTGTTTTTGCATAAATTACTCACTCTTAAGTGAGCCAACTTCTTGCTTGGTATGCAATGCAAAAAACATGTTTCACGGACATGAAGAATGCATAGCCATGCCAAGAAACTTTTTTAATGGAGAATTGTACGAACAGCTTTTGGGGAGATGAGTTCCAGAACAGATGGGGTGGAATCTGGAGGTGGAGAGACACACTGGCCAGAAGGACAGGATGACACCTACATCGCCAAGTACAACTGCTGTGACAAAGACTGGGATTACACAGGCACAGCAGTCAGCATCTGGGTAACCACTCTAGGCCCAGGATACTGTATCTAGCTTTGCTTATATTTTTACTAAGCACTTCTGTTTCTGCTTACAGCAAGCTGTATGGGGAGCAGGATTGATATTTTGAGATGGAAGTTGTGTCTCGCATCAAGCACACAAAAAAAGGACACCTGTCAATGGTCAACAATGGAGGCAACATGCATGGCTCTCAGGTAGTAGCTATTCTTGAGTGTCAATGCACGGCTGTCAAGTACTGAAGTAGTGGCCTCCATGAGTGTCAATGCATGGCTGTCAAGTAGTTGCATTCTTTAATGTCAATGCATGGCTGTCAAGTAGTGGATTCCTTGATTGTCAATGCATGGCTGTCAGTGTCAAGTAGTGGCTTCCGTGATTGTCAATGCATGGCTGTCAGGTAGTAGCTGTCTTCAGTGTCAAGTGTCAATGCATGTCTGTCAGGTAGTAGCTGTTTTGAGTGTCAATACATGGCTGTCAGGTAGTAGCTCAGCTGTCTTGAGTGTCAATACATGTCTGTCAGGTAGTAGCTGTCTTGAGTGTCAATACATGGCTCTCAGGTAGTAGCTGTCTTGAGTGTCAAGTGTCAATGCATGGCTGTCAGGTAGTAGCTGTCTTGAGTGTCAATGCATGGCTGTCAGGTAGTAGCTGTCATCAGTGTCAATGCATGGCTGTCAGGTAGTAGCTGTCTTGAGTGTCAAGTGTCAATGCATGGCTGTCAGGTAGTAGCTGTCTTGAGTGTCAATGCATGGCTGTCAGGTAGTAGCTGTCTTGAGTGTCAATACATGGCTCTCAGGTAGTAGCTGTCTTGAGTGTCAAGTGTCAATGCATGGCTGTCAGGTAGTAGCTGTCTTGAGTGTCAATGCATGGCTGTCAGGTAGTAGCTGTCATCAGTGTCAATGCATGGCTGTCAGGTAGTAGCTGTCTTGAGTGTCAAGTGTCAATGCATGGCTGTCAGGTAGTAGCTGTCTTGAGTGTCAATGCATGGCTGTCAGGTAGTAGCTGTCTTGAGTGTCAATACATGGCTCTCAGGTAGTAGCTGTCTTGAGTGTCAATGCATGGCTGTCAGGTAGTAGCTGTCTTGAGTGTCAGTGCATGGCTGTCAGGTAGTAGCTGTCTTGAGTGTCAATGCATGGCTGTCAGGTAGTAGCTGTCTTGAGTGTCAGTTCATGGCTGTCAGGTAGTAGCTGTCTTCAGTGTCAATGCATGGCTGTCAGGTAGTAGCTGTCTTCAGTGTCAAGTGTCAGTGCATGGCTGTCAGGTAGTAGCTGTCTTCAGTGTCAATGCATGGCTGTCAGGTAGTAGCTGTCTTGAGTGTCAAGTGTCAATGCATGGCTGTCAGGTAGTAGCTGTCTTGAGTGTCAGTGCATGGCTGTCAAGTAGTAGCTGTCTTGAGTGTCAATGCATGGCTGTCAGGTAGTAGCTGTCTTGAGTGTCAGTGCATGGCTGTCAGGTAGTAGCTGTCTTCAGTGTCAATGCATGGCTGTCAGGTAGTAGCTGTCTTGAGTGTCAAGTGTCAATGCATGGCTGTCAGGTAGTAGCTGCCTTGAGTGTCAATGCATGGCTGTCAGGTAGTAGCTGTCTTGAGTGTCAGTGCATGGCTGTCAGGTAGTAGCTGTCTTGAGTGTCAATGCATGACTGTCAGGTAGTAGCTGTCTTGAGTGTCAAGTGTCAATGCATGACTGTCAGGTAGTAGCTGTCTTGAGTGTCAGTGCATGGCTGTCAAGTAGTAGCTGTCTTGAGTGTCAGTGCATGGCTGTCAAGTAGTAGCTGTCTTGAGTGTCAATGCATGACTGTCAGGTAGTAGCTGTCTTGAGTGTCAAGTGTCAATGTATGGCTGTCAGGTAGTAGCTGTCTTAAGTGTCAGTGCATGGCTGTCAAGTGGTAGCTGTCTTGAGTGTCAATGCATGGCTGTGAGGTAAAAGATGTCATTGTTTATTAAGAAATAGCCTGTCTAAACATAGTCACAAACTTTGGGGGATTTTAATTACCATTCAGCATTTTGCCCACCAGATGATACAGTATGACATGACATCCTACTACTTAACCCTTTTTTGTGTAATCTGAACATCTGTATTTGTACCAGAGATATTTCATGAAACAGGAAAAAAATTGTCTCAGAGAAAAGGATATAATTTATTTATATGTTAATGCTTCTTTATATATTTGGAATTTACCATGCAGACACCTTCCAGTGTGAATTCAGAATGGTTGCTGTGTTGAAGTTCATGTTTGTATAAGACTATCATAGATGTGACTCTTCTGACACATGTTTGTTTTCTATATATGTCTCATGCAGGATCTACCACACTGTCATCCTGGACGACCCCATTGATGACCCTAAGGGACTCCAGGTGCCAGACCAATGTCCAGGACCCACAGAGGAAATGCTCAATGTGAGTTATGAAGCAGACACTTTGGCCACAGCGGCACCCTGGTTTGTCCTTCTCAAGGGAAATTGAACATGATGTCAGCAGTTGTTAGTATGGGTGTGAAATTGGCAGGTGAGACCAATCCTTGCATGGAGATTTTTGTTGCAGCATACATGGGATCATAAAGGACTGGCTGGGACGGGAGATGGTCCATGGTCTGTTTTTTCTTTGGAGACATTTGTGCTCCACTGCACAGATACATTGCTTTTCAAGCACAGTGACTCTCATCTCTGCTCGGGGGATGCCATGTGATGTAGTCTTTTGTTGCTGCCTCCCAGGAGTCTGTTGCAGCACTTCAGCATGGATTAGAGCATGTCTTCATAATGCTTACACTTGCCTCCTTGTGAGCATTAGCCTGATTGTAGCTAATCATATTACACCCTCTTTGGCAGGTGCTTTGGCACTGCGTATTGTCTAGGACATGCTTCCATTTGAAGCAGGAATCAAGTGCCTTTTGTTGCCTGTAGATTCAGCGTGCCCTCTGATGATGTGAGGTTTGTTTGCCAGTGGAGGTTGTCTCTGTTTAGAAGCATGTTATCAGCATAAAATGCAGGTGCCAAATCATGGCAAATGGGCATTGCATACTCAGACAGCCCGACAGCAAACAGCAAGCAACTGCCTTGTCTGGTGGCAGCCAGGGGTTCCAGCTGATGGAGGGGCATCAAATCACTTGAGCTGTATGGTACTCTAGTGATGAACCCTCCATGTGCTGGTGAACTGAGACAAATGCACATCTCGAGATAGTATGAGATTAGGTCAACAATCTGTCCAGATGAGGATGCTATCTTCATTGCATTAAATGCCAATGATTCGATTGCTATTTTTGTTTTTGCCGCCTTGTTCACTTAGGACTGCATAAGCTAAAAAAATTTAAAGTATTAATTAAAGGATTTTCCCATTATTAATGTCATTCTGCAAACAACCCTGGAATTAAGATTAGGCAATGCAGACAGAAGAACATATTATATGCACTGTGTACTTTAAAGTATTTTCTTTGTAACCCTGTTGTATTTTAATGACAATTGTACAGTTAAATTACTTGATTGCCATTTGCTTCTACGAATCAGTGATTTTACAGTGCATGATTGGTTGTGTCTGTGGCATGCTGTAAGTTTGTTTTTTGCCAAGAGACATTTAATATGATTTAATGTCAGTAAAAGAATATAAGATTTTGTGGTGTGATTCACCTAAGATACTGAAAAAAAATTTTATGTGTTGCTGCCACATTTACAGCAACCTTTTTGACTCACATGCGAAGCAAAAGTGAGTCTATGTACTGAGCCGTTTCGTCCGTCCGTCCGGGCGTAAAAAACTTAAACCTTGGATTTATCTCGGAGACTATTAAGTCTATCAACACCAAATGTGGCATGATGGTGTATGATGACAAGGCCTCAAAAAACATACATGGTGACTTGACCTTGCTTCAAGGTCAAGGTCACAGGAGCCATAAATGTGGTCTCAAAAACAGTCATTTTTCACATTTTCCCAATTTTCTCCCACGTTATTGAGAATGGCGACCTTAGCTACAAGTGGTATATAGGTCTAAGCAAGCCCTATCTTTTGATACCAGTTTGGTTGACCTTGCTTCAAGGTCAAGGTCACAGGAGCTCTTCAAAGTTGGATTGTATACCTATTTTGAAGTGACCTTGACCCTGAACTATGGAAGATAACTGTTTCAAACTTAATAATTATGTGGGGCACATGTTATACTTTCATCATGAGACACATTTGTTCACATATCATCAAGGTCAAGGTCACTTTGACCCTTATGAAATGTGACCAAAATGGGGTAGTGAACCACTAAAAGTGACTATATCTCATGGTAGAAAGTGCCAATAAGCACCATTGTGCTTCCTATGTCTTGAATTAACAGCTTTGTGTTGCATGACCTTGGATGACCTTGACCTTGGGTCAAGGTCACATGTATTTTGGTAGGAAAAATGTGTAAAGCATTTCTTTGTGTATGATGTCATTGGTAGGTTTAATTGTTAGACCTTGACCTTGAAGGTCACCTGAATGTCAAGGTCATATAAAGGTCAAGGTCAAGCATGTGAGTCGTATGGGCTTTGCCCTTCTTGTTTCCTAGCTGTTCTGAGCAGTTTTAGGTCGTCTGAAGACTGAATGCCTTATCATGTGTCTTGGGAATGGTCCATTCAGTCTAAAGACTCTTCTACTATGAAAAAGAAACAAATCTACCAAACTTCATTGTCAGTGTATACTAATATCCCTGTTCCTTCCATGCCTGCATTCTTGTTTTGTTTGGCTACTAGTACTACTCGTTGTCTAAATCTACCCGATATTGAGACCTCAGCTCTTCACACAGAGCTGCAGCACTGTCTTCCCAGCTTGGCATACTAAAAACAAAACAGAAATCCATCTAACAGACACTGAGTTTCACTTTTTAAGTATGCAAAATAGAGGAGTGCACAAACAATTGTCTCTGACCAAATTGTGGGTATTCTGTACCTGCATTGAGAGGGGAGCAGCTCAAACTTGAGTCAAGGCAGGTACACAGGAACTGTGTTTGTTTAGACAACACAATAGCTTCCTGATTTCTGCACTGCTTTTCACAAAGTGACCGCAATGATTTTATTTTAGCAACCTCTAAGCTGGCAAGTCAATGACCTTGTTTAACTGTTCTATTTAGCATATTATTGTTCTCAACAAAAACATATCGCCACCACGATTTGGAATAGTAGGATATTGTGCTCACCTCAAAAGTGTTGTAGAATGTAGCCAAGGTGTGATGTTAGTGCTACTCACTGTGTCCCCTCAATTGTCCTTTCCTGGTTGGGCTGCAGCCAGCCCCAACACCATGGCTATAGTCTAGACCAGTGCTCGCCTGTTGTCTCTTGTGGCTGTTGATATCAGCACTCAAAACTCTCTCTCTCTATATACACCACAGGCTCCACGATGCCCTGCTTCAGCAGAGGGGTGAGCACTATCCGCCTGCTCAAGGACCGCTTCCACATGAACCTGACGCTGGAGCAGCTGGAGTTAATGGTGGACCACCTGGTGGAGTCCAGCCTGCACTCCCTCACCACCAAGCGGTACGACGGCTTCCAGTACCTCACCAACAGCATCCTCTGAGAGCCTCCTGAGGTTCTCTGTGCTTTCCAAGGAACCAGGGCCGCTCCCTTATAATGCTGCATGTTCCAGGGAAAACATCCTCATTGAAGGAGGTTTTGGAGCAAGCTAGGAATTCTTTGTTGGATGTGTCATGGTTTGAAGACAGCAGCAGTGCTGGAGCCATTCTGGGAGGACTTGAAGTTGCTACAGGGAGGCTGTGAGTTCTGGAATGCCTGTCCTGTCCCTGTCTGAAGGAAAGAGGCAGTCTCTCAGGAACCAGACATTCCTGGGGTGTTTTGAGTTCTTGAGCATGTGTAGTTCAAGGAAAGTCAACTTCTCGTTGAAAGGGGACAGACTTTGAAATGGGAATCAAGTAATCTTTGGGATGACGTGTATGAAGATAGGAAAGGTCTTCAAACATGCTTTTTTGATTTATGATTGTGTGGTTGTGGAAAATTACCATTTGCATACAGGTAGAGCTGGACACAGGGGTCCCAGAAAAACAAAATGGACACAACCCTGTGTCTACTGCACCAGCAAACCAACTTTCCTTCATGCTGGCTTGCTTTGACATTTTCCCCCAAGGTTCACACTGGAACAAGGCCATGCAAGTGAAATGAACAGAGTGTGTATCCTGGAACAAAAGTCAGAAAGAGTGTGGTGCTTAGGTTTTGCCATTCAAGTGAAACACTCTCCCACGTTGATCAGTCTTGTGGTGGAAGGCCCTTTGCTGATCTTGGCAGGGACACGCTCTCTGTAGATTATCACTGGATGTCAGACTGTTGGGATGAAGTGTGTGCATAGTGGCTTGCATGTGTGTATTGATGCATGTGTGCGTGAGTATCCCATGCTTGCATTCCAGTGTGCTTGGCAGTAACTCATGCAAGAAATCTGTGTGTGTGCATTTAATTGTTCATTTGTGTGGTTGTGGGAATGTAAAGAAATGCACAAGCACACGGAGGATCCGAAACTGCTGGATCTTAATGGCCGAGGTCCACTGAGCAGCGTAGAATCACTTTATTGTACTTATGGAAATATGTGTGGACATGTCACAACTAGTCACTGATGTAGATCTTCAACCAACCTTGTACATGTATTATTATGTATCTGCTTTTTTAGGCCAAAATGTGCAGCTCATCCTTGCATAAAAATTGCTCAGAAAGGATAAGACTTTTCAGAGTTGATTGTGTATGAATGCGTTTTTGTTCAAATTCTTCTTGACTGGTGGAAACATCCTCAAGTGGGAAACAAGTGTACATATGCCGTTTACAAAGGGTCTATGGATCAAATGTAAACTTTTTTTCCACCCATTTATGAGCAATGAATTGCTTCTTGATAAACTCAATGTGAAACAGTAAACATGGATGCCTTCATAGATATCATTTATAGATAATTCACAAGCAAACCAGTTTTGAATGAAATCGTAGTGAGTCAAATCAAGCTTTTAATTGTAAAAACTATCATCCTGGCTTTTTGACTCACATGCGAAGCAAAAGTGAGTCTATGTACTCACCCGTGTCGTCCGTCCGTCCGTCCGTCCGTCCGGGCGTAAAAAAACTTTAACGTTGGATTTTTCTCGGAGACTATTAAGTCTATCAACACCAAATGTGGCATGATGGTGTATGATGACAAGGCCTCTAAAACCATACATGGTGACTTGACCTTGCTTCAAGGTCAAGGTCACAGGAGCCATAAATGTGGTTTCAAAAACAGTCATTTTTCACATTTTCCCAATTTTCTCCCACGTTATTGAGAATGGCGACCTTAGCTACAAGTGGTATATAGGTCAAAGCAAGCCCTATCTTTTGATACCAGTTTGGTTGACCTTGCTTCAAGGTCACAGGAGCTCTTCAAAGTTGGATTGTATACCTATTTTGAAGTGATCTTGACCCTGAACTATGGAAGATAACTGTTTCAAACTTAATAATTATGTGGGGCACATGTTATACTTTCATCATGAGACACATTTGGTCACATATCATCAAGGTCAAGGTCACTTTGACCCTTATGAAATGTGACCAAAATGGGGTAGTGAACCACTAAAAGTGACCATATCTCATGGTAGAAAGTGCCAATAAGCACCATTGTGCTTCCTATGTCTTGAATTAACAGTTTTGTGTTGCATGACCTTGGATGACCTTGACCTTGGGTCAAGGTCACATGTATTTTGGTAGGAAAAATGTGTAAAGCATTTCTTTGTGTATGATGTCATTGGTAGGTTTAGTTGTTTGACCTTGACCTTGAAGGTCACCTGAAGATCAAGGTCATATAAAGGTCAAGGTCAAGCATGTGAGCCGTATGGGCTTTGCCCTTCTTGTTTATTACTAGAGTAAGTTCAGGATGCATCAAGGTTTAGTCCTTAAAAAAATTTCATTTGCAGTTCCTTCCACTTGGACTGATAGCCGATCATGAGAAGTATCATAGTGTGCATGTACACAGTTTTTAATGCAAGCCATTTGTACTTCTGGCTTATTCCTAGAAAAATATTGTATGATTCTATGCTATGCAAATAGCTTATGAAAAATGACAGGTTTGTTTCAATAAAGGTCTGCTAATGTGCTTTTGTGGAGTGAATTAGAAGCTTTATCCATATATATAGGAAAGGAAGCAAGCACCGACATTCATATAGCTGCTAGGCATTGACTTGAGTGGATTATACACCCAAAACTCCACCACTTACAACCACTGATAATGTGTGATGAATAGGAGTACACTAAACACACTGTTTTAAGGTTTGATGGTATGAATGCAGATTTGACTACCATTGCCTGATTATGAAACTGCTTGGCCGATCCAGCACTTTCATGCCACTAACTACCCAGCAGTCTGTTCCAACATTGAAGAAATGCACAAACAGTTGTGTAGAACTGACCAGCAATGATGCACCAGGAAGATAGAGACAGCTGCATACTTCTAAAGCGAAGTGGGAAATCTGCAAGAAAACAGCATTCCTCTCCTTCAATTACATAGCGAAAACTGGATTTTAAAAATTATATGGAGAAAAGAATTATTTTCATTTAAATATGTTTGAAACCATAGGTAATGACACTAAAGAAGAATGAAGGAGAAATATAAAATAATAAAAATAATAAAAATAAAAATAAGAAAAGGAAAAATAATAAGAGGAAAAAGATTAGGAGGAAAAAGAATAGGAGGAAAAATAATGAGAGAAAAAAGAATAGGAGCAAAAAGAATAGGAGGAAAAATAATAGGAGGAAAAATAATAAGAGGAAAAATAATAGGAGGGAAAAGAATAAGAGGAAAACAAATAGGAGGAAAAAGAATAGGAGCAAAAATAATAGGAGGGAAACGAATAGGAGCAAAAAGAATAGGAGGAAAAATAATAGGAGAAAAAATAATAAGAGGAAAAATAATAAGAGGGAAAATAATAGGAGGAAAAAGAATAAGAGGGAAAAGAATAAGAGGAAAAATAATAGGAGGAAAAAATAATAGGAGCAAAAAGAATAGGAGCAAAAATAATAGGAGGGAAAAGAATAGAAGGAAAAATAATAAGAGAAAAAATAATAATGACGTCATGTTATTCAGCGTCAAATGATCATGTCACACATGTTGCAATTTCGCTATTCCATCAATTGACTTTGGGGAGGTGCTTCTGAGTGTACGACCTTAAAAACCACTTTCTGTTCAAACCTCGATTCTGAAAAGTTGATACATTCAATCGGACCTAACTTCCAGTAAGTGTGCAAAATGTCAAGGAAATCCGTCCAGTAGTTTTTGAGACATCAGCCGTTAAGTCGGGACAGACAGACACACACACACACACACACACACACACACACACACACACACAGACAGATAAAGTCTGTAGGACCTCCAGTAAACCTGGAGGGATAATTCAACATTGCACATACCTGCTAACAAAGCAAAATTACTGCTTTTTGCACGCCTACAGCCAAAGTTATCTGCATGCTGTACTTTTGTTTGTCCTTCCAGATAAGAAATATTCCCGGATGGATGAATGAAGCTTAACAGCATATCTGCGCTGTCTGGCCAGTGACAATTCCAATCACTGTCGTTGGCAGGAATGCCGAAAATGATTATTGTGGCTTACACTTATACCTACAGGGGTATTTTGGGCAGCACGGTGACATACCAGAAATGTGTTCTTGTGCTCCATAGCAAACGAACAAGCACAACCTGACCAAGAAACTTATACTATAGGCAGTGGCAAGACTTTTCCTAAGCCGGGAGAGCTAAGCCTCAAATAATTTTCTAACAGATTTCATCACGGAGTAGCTTAAGGGGAGTTCAGAAGGCGCAGTGCTTCATTGCGCTTACTCAGCGCTTAATGTGATTCCCTCCTGAACGGCAATTTGGGGCGCGATTCACTCAGCGCTCACTCAGCGCAACGCAGCGCTGTGAATCACCAATCCGACGTGCAGCAGAGGAGGCTTGTTCATAACAACTCAGCGCTGCATGAGCGCTTAATGTTGGCAATTGAGCGCTTCATTGCTCACCTGAACGCCCCAGATTTTGTGCAGCGCTTCACTTGTTAAAGGGGAGGTAAATCTTCTGCGCCCCATGTTGTGTTGATAGACGCGAAGAAAATATTTTCTTTGCCACAGACATCGTTTATGCACGTTTACATGTATTCTGCATGAATAAAGTCCACTACGGTGTCATCCTTACTTGCCATTCTTCGCGCATACAGGGCGCTTGGGGCAAATAAAGCCCGTTCCAGTCCCAAAATGATGTTTCTGAGGGTTATTGTACGCGTCGACGGCCAGTGCGGGATCGAAGACGCCATTTTGTTTTGCTGCAGAATCCCTCTGCTGCACGTCGGATTGGTGATTCACAGCGCTGCGTTGCGCTGAGTGAGCGCTGAGTGAATCGCGCCCCAAATTGCCGTTCAGGAGGGAATCACATTAAGCGCTGAGTAAGCGCAATGAAGCACTGCGCCTTCTGGAGGCTTGTTCATAACAACTCAGCGCTGCATGAGCGCTTAATGTTGGCAATTGAGCGCTTCATTGCTCACCTGAACGCCCCAGATTTTGTGCAGCGCTTCACTTGTTAAAGGGGAGGTAAATCTTCTGCGCCCCATGTTGTGTTGATAGACGCGAAGAAAATATTTTCTTTGCCACAGACATCGTTTATGCACGTTTACATGTATTCTGCATGAATAAAGTCCACTACGGTGTCATCCTTACTTGCCATTCTTCGCGCATACAGGGCGCTTGGGGCAAATAAAGCCCGTTCCAGTCCCAAAATGATGTTTCTGAGGGTTATTGTACGCGTCGACGGCCAGTGCGGGATCGAAGACGCCATTTTGTCTTGCTGCAGAATCCCTCTGCTGCACGTCGGATTGGTGATTCACAGCGCTGCGTTGCGCTGAGTGAGCGCTGAGTGAATCGCGCCCCAAATTGCCGTTCAGGAGGGAATCACATTAAGCGCTGAGTAAGCGCAATGAAGCACTGCGCCTTCTGAACTCCCCTTTGGATGACTCCGATACTTTGAGCGAGGTTTCTTTGAGAGTTACCTCCCTCGATGGGAATGCTACTTCTGAGCGCTGCGTTGACAACATTGCATGTGTGCGTGCGTGTGGTGTGTGAAAGGAATAAAGTTTGGTGTGAATGATAATGTACAAGGTATGTATAGGTTTTCTGGATGTTTGTTGAAACCATGCATGTTTATTTTATTAATCTTTTGCGTTCAGACGGTAAATTTCTGTATAAGTAGCAGGGCTCTCTCTCTCTCTCTCTCTCTCTCTCTCATTCCACCCTTATCTGTTTACCATTGTCTTCCTGTCTGGACCTGACCCTAACTTATGTCTCTCAGCATCGTTGTTTTCTCACACGCTGTCGTGGCGCCACTCTACCGCTGAGCCAAGTACGGTTATTGTTTTTTTTCCGACACTGTTGACCCCATCTGCCCACTGTAATGGACGGAGGGAGTAAGAATGCCAGAACCCAATAATAGAGACGATAATACAGACGACAGTCTAGGGATGGAGAGGGATAGGGGAGAGTGGCGATGCATGCGATGGGAGATCGAGAGACCACGACGATCCCGTCTTAGGAACACCATATGTGTGATGTGACATGAAAAGGCGAGTCAGTTTTGACGACGTTAAGCCCAGCTCCCCATGGAGAACAGCGAAGTCTAATTTCTTGTGTTTCGGGCTGCACTGCAAGTTCAGAAAAATGAAGCGGCAAAGGTCAAGGAGCGGGGGTGGTTTCTGCTCTGCGATTGCGTGCTCCAATGCCAGATACAAATACGACTGCCGTGGGATTTCGCTTTTCCACTTCCCCCGAGAAGAGGAAAGATGCCAAAAATGGGTCCAGAATACAAGACGTCAAGACTTAATAGGGAAAAGTGCCATTCAACTGCGTTCTGGTGGCTATTTGCTGTACAGTAACCATTTTGAATCACATAAATTCCTGCGTCCGGACAGACTAGATTGGAATGCCATTCCAACCATTTTTGATGTACCAAATCCCCCGCCCAGTTTCACAAAAGCGACCGTATCCACAGAAAAAACGAAATTCCAATTCGCCTGGCTCCTTGCCATGTCTATCAGGATGGAAAATGGCAATCCGCTCTCTTCTGTCTCTTTGGCAAGACCTCAACAAAGACCACGCATTCAGCTTTTCTGACAGACAAGTTAAATCAAGATTGTCTGGAGAACCTGTTCTCCAGAATCTGTGGAAATGCTGGTCATGTGGACAACCCGAGCGCACAGCAGCTTAGAAAAATCCTGCGCCAAGTTATGGTCGACCAAATCTTCGTGCACAGCGAAGGAAGCAATTGTGCCCAAGATCCTGGGAGGTTTCTGCTGAATCTCAAGGCTCTACAGACAGCACAGAAACAGTTCACTCCTTCTCAACACCAAGAGGCACCGTGTCAACCTGGACAAGGCCACGATGACACCAGCCATCAGAGCGATGCCACGTTCCTATCGTCCATGAATGAGCTCGCAGAAAGAAATGTGCTCACCTACATTTCTGGATTCATCGCGAGGAAAATGCTGCCAAACGTGTGTGGATCATGCACGGAGAAGATAACTGGACTGTACACAGGGAGCAACAACGAGCTTTTCATTCTGCGGAAAGAATTTCATGATGCCGAAGGTGGGCTCACTGTA
This sequence comes from Theodoxus fluviatilis, assembly GCA_034096865.1. Classification (NCBI taxonomy): domain Eukaryota; kingdom Metazoa; phylum Mollusca; class Gastropoda; order Cycloneritida; family Neritidae; genus Theodoxus; species Theodoxus fluviatilis. The sequence continues at coordinate 19,163 of JAWQFJ010001596.1, forward strand.
CCAGGTGCAGATCTTGTACAAGCAGTTGAAAAATTGGAGGCGGTTTACAAGAAAAACATCGAGGGAGTACTGCATTCCGACGGAGTGAAAACCCGTCTCGTCTCCCTACTGTAAATATGCGATCCAGAGAAAGACTGGACTGTTTCTTTTTCACTAGCAAACTCCTGTTCCTCTCATCAAAGATATATATATATATATATATATATATATATATATATATATATATGGATCTTTGCTCACACGGAGCCACACTTCAACATAGACTGAAAATATTCGACAATACGTTCTCCGCTGACTCGTGTTACCCTCGTCACCTCGCTGCAATCTCCGCTGGACAATTGAAGTAAGTTATGATTTTTTCTTTATTGTGTGCACGATGTGTGGTTGACGGTAAGAAATCTTGCATTAAGTTCGAATTAAAAAAATAATCGTTTAGACCTCTTACCCTTTGTAAACAGTATTCGAAACCGACCGAAGTCTCTATGTCACAACACTGCCGTGTGTTCAAGACGACCTACCGGTAGCCTACCGGTAGCCTACCTACCGGTGTGCCTTCTTGAACGACTCGTTATGACCCAACGGTAGCCAAGATGGCTTCCAAGATGCCTTCTCATCGCCGCGGATTGCGCTTCTCAACCAAATGAGTAAACCAGCAGCTGCAGACTGCTTGTTCCTTGTGGAAGCTGATGAAATACGTTAAGCTGTAGCTGTGCATGAATGCTCGACATCGCTCGAATAGAAATTTATGTCAAAACGACAGTGCTGACTTGGTGTAAGCAAGAATAGTTCGATGCACTCTTCAAGGGAGGTAACACCACAAACCAAGGGCTAAATGTAAGAAATAAGAGTTGCTTCCCTTGAAATTGTTTTGCTCTGTCGTTGAAATGTTTGCTCACATCTTGCCCGGTAATTATTTCAGAGCAGTTATTCTTTTAAAAAAGAAAAGTACAATATCAGCCTACCTTCTTGTAACGTCTCGAATAGGCTGGGTAATAATCACAGGTCGAAATGCGTGCCACAGCGCATATTTGTGATGATGACTTTCTTCCTTTCCCCGAAGGCAGCCATTTTGGCTATACACGGCGCAGCGGGCGCAACGGCTCTCCGGCGCGGTACGTACCGGTACGTACCGGTAGCTGTACCAAGTCATTCAAGATGCTACCGGTACGTACCGGTACGTACCGGTAGGCCTCTTGAACACGCCCCTGGTCATCACGGAACAGCATTCTCTCGTCAAGGGATGTAACTCTAAATTTTGACCCCGCTTCGCGTAAAGGAAAATGGCTCGAGTGCGCGGTCTTAAGGCGCCTATACACGTACCGGTTTTCAAGGCGATTTTGCTCCCGATCCGGTCTGACCGTGCGTGTAAAAATCGGGTTGACAGCCACACGCAACGATTACACCGAGACCGCGCACTCGAGCGATTTTCATTTATGTGAAGCAAGGGGGTAGTACTAAAGTGCGGAATCCTGCGGAATCCACCGAAATCCTCCGGAATCCACCGAAATCCTCTATAGACTCTACACAAAAATGATCAACTTGTTTAAGTCTTTTAAAATTAAAGGCACTATTTTCCTGCTATTATTGAACCACATGTGAAAATACATCATGACTGTTATTCAATCTTACTGGTTAATAATTCACCATTAATTTTAATCATCATAATTAATTTAATACATGAATGTATTAAAAATGTTTGTACATATACATGCATGTACTCACCTTTCAACATTTAATATTAAATGGTGTATTTTTCTAAGAATTTTTGTGTGTGTATCCATGCAAGTACTAACCTTCCAGTCTGCTCCTTCAAATCATCTGTGCAATCGCACTCAGCTCCACTGTGATCACAGCACGATCTGATCAAAAATTATTTACTGATGAAGTTTGCCATCGGATCATCCTCGTAGACTGATGAGGGAGGCTTTTTTATTTTTAAATTTTTTTATTTTTTAAGCTGAAGAAGTTGCCGAAAGGCATCGAAATATTCTAAGAACTACAAACACAGAAAGTCATCTTGTTTTTTGTTTTCTTTCTCTTTTTTGGAGGCTTTTTGGATGACGAAACTGCGTACCACTTATCTTCTTGGTCTAAACACCAAAGAGTAGTTGAGTGATTGGCAGTTTGGTACGCTTGTCGGCTTTCAGGGGTGATCCGATGGCCTGGATGTGTGTACTGTGTGTGTATGTGTGTTTGTGTGTAGGTGTGGGTGTGTGTATTTGCGTGTGTGTGTATGCACGTGTGTGTGTGTGATATGCTGTTTCTTTCTCCAGAATTCTTGGACTTATATTTGCTCATTTTTGTGGACTATCGTAGTAATTAGCCAGCCAGGACATCCAAGATTATAAGAATGACTTACGTCATAGCACACATAATTCTTGTTATATGTCATCTTGACGCTATTTTATTCTTTGCTGAAGAAGTTGCCGAAAGGCATCAAAATATTCTAAGAAGTAAAAACACAGAAAGTCATCTTGTTTTTTGTTTTCTTTCTATTTTTTGGAAGTTTGCTCAGTTATTATTCGTGACCAGTAGGCCTACTTACGCGCTGTTTTGCGCATGTTTCAGTCTTGGCGTTTTTTTCGACTTCTTGTCTACTGAGAGCAGGGGGATATGTTAAGAGATTCTTCATTCTTCTTATAATTCATTCACGATCCGGTAATTTGGGTCCGATTCTGTTGTGATTTCGGTGGATTCCGCGGGATTCTGGAGGATTTCGGAGCATTTTGGAGGATTTCGGTAGATTCCGCACTTTAGTACTACCGTGAAGCGAGGTCAGAATTTAGAGTTACGTCCCTTTCCCGAGCTATGGCAACGACGCTTTGACGTGTAGCTCTATGCGTGTGACCTGCATTCGATGTGTAAAATATAGGAGCTTTCACGACCTATTGATGCATTCAACATACAGCTTTGATAAATTAATGCTGTTCATGGTTTACATTTTCTTTGGATGGGTTTCTATTATCTCCAAAAATCAGCGTTTTCTGTGCGAACATGCACGCAATGAAAGCCGCTGACAGATGCTTTCGCGTGAAGGTGCATTGACCCGCATTTCCAATTTTACAATGTAGGAGCTTTCATGACCTATTGATGCATTCAACATACAGCTTTGATAAATTAATGCTGTTCATGGTTTACATTTTCTTTGGATGGGTTTCTATTATCTCCAAAAATCAGCGTTTTCTGTGCGAACATGCACGCAACGAAAGCCGCTGACAGATGCTTTTGCGTGAAGGTGCATTGACCCGCATTTCCAATTTTACAATGTAGGAGCTTTCAGGACCTATTGATGCATTCAACATACAGCTTTGATAAATTAATGCTGTTCATGGCTTACATTTTCTTTTGATGGGGTTTTAGTATCCCCCAAATACACTGTTTTCTGTGCGAAGCGGAGACAGGTCCGCCATTTAAATTGGCAACTAGTCGCGAGATTCTCGTCGTTCTCGCGTCGCCTGGCATACGAATCGGTCGAGACCGGGTCGGGGAATAGAGCTTGCCCTACGGACTAGAACCGGGCCGGATTGTATGCAAATGAGTCAACCATTCCGATTCTTGACCGGATCGGCAGCAAAACCAGGGGACAACCGGTTTTAGTGTATTTAGGGTCTTTGGTGACAAGTTTATGTTCACGAAAGGACAGGATTATGACAGCATTTATAATTTGTGTTTGAATGCTAACGTTTCACTTTTGTGTGAGATGTTGAGTTTATACTCACGTAAGTATAAAATTGTATTATTAGTGTGTGTTCAAAGAACCGGTTCATACTAAGTGTAGCTGAAATGGTCGTTGCCGGCAACATTTCCGGACTTTGTACCCCAGTTTCACATCTTAGCATTTCTCGCGAGAACGGACATTTATAAACGTCGTTTAGCTTAAGATTACACCCGCATCACGTGGACTGTTAAGGTGCATGGAGTACAATATTGCCGAGCAAGACGTTTGTCACAAAACGCAGATACATTAATGTGGTCGGATCTTAGCATAACTCCCTGGGCGTGCGAGTCACGTGACTGTAAGGCCGAGATTTCAAAACTGGGGTACAGTGTCCGGAAATCTTGCCGACAACAACTCATTCATCCTAACTGTAACATGACAAACTTGTGAAATTTTGAACAACTTTTAGTTTATCCAACTCCTAATCAAACACCATCATCAACAGCAAACACCATCATACTCCACCTCGTCATCACCAAGCATTGATCTACAAAATAAATACCAATATATACACTACAACTCCTCATCAAACACCACCATCAACATCAAACACCATCATCAACTTCATTATCATTATCAAGCACTGATCATCATCACCATCATCATCATCATCATCATCATCATCATCATCATCAACGTCGTCTCGTCGTCATCATCATCATCATCATCATCATCATCATCATCCAACCAGCATGACAACATCATCATGATCATCATGATCATCATCATCATCATCATCATCATCATCATCATCATAGCCATCTGTTACGAGTTAGCTTATTTCTAATTCGGGTCGTTTATGAATGAATTAATCTAGGGGTTAACTTCACATTGCCCACTCACAACTCTTCTCACACAATCATCAATCAACGATGGAACAAGACTGAAATGACGGTGAGGACACAGATCATAGTCAAAATACTTTAATTTCTTCAAAATCACAATCCTAAGAGAGCACTGTAAGCGGTAATTAGGATACTAATAATAATAATTATGCAACAATAAGTATACTGAATCTAATTCCCCAGATAAAATAAAGGTGGTCTGCCAAACCCAATGAAATGATATTTAACTGACGAAGGTGCAGGTTCAGCCAATCAGCGGTCTCTTTAGTTGAGTTCAATGGTGGATGTGTCGAACGCTCGTGGAGGGGGAGAGAAAGGGAAGGGAAAGGGGAAGGGGGAAACCGGTGCACCGCCAGGCAACTTCACACCACAATGAAATAAGAACACTGGAATTTTCTCCACCCAGTGGACTAGTCAGTCGAGGGGTGAATTGTCTTGCTTATGACGGCAGACGTTGGTAATCCTTTTGTGGAACGAGACAACTGGGGTGAAACTCTGGGTGCTGGCGCAGACGTGTCTGGGGAGAAGGTGAATCGCATTCTGTAAACCCGAGTCAGTAGTATTGACTCTGGCACAGTTCGCAATGAATGCGTAATAGGCTTGACCCTTCGCATTACAGCCTTGCGCCCAAAATAGTTCGTTCTGATACTATTTTTCTCTCCACTTTTTACAGAAATCATTCAGATTTCAAAACTTGTTTCCATTTCAACACAAACATTTTATTGTATCGAATAAACGCTTGTTTGTTGTCTCAACAAGAGTACATGTAAGTAAAGAGTTTTCTGCGAAATAGTCTTAGAACTACTTTAACGGCGTATGTCAGGGAGCACATCGGCTATCCCACAAGCCTCTCGTGTGACCTCCGTTTGCATAAATTGGCCGAAAACCTTCCATCACGTGATGTCAACAGTGCTAGAGATACTTTTGCCGGTAGGCGAAATCTCTAGTTTACTAGAATGGGTGAATCGAAGACGAAGACGCTCACAATGGCGGAGCACGTGGAGAAAGCAGACGTTCGTCTTTCTCAGTGGTAGGGGTGAGGCAAACTCCGCTTTCGTCGAGAGAAGCTTCGTGATGTGGAGAGGAGACGATACTTCAGTTCTGTCTTTCGCAGTCGTGGCTCTCTTCAGAGGTAGTCGAACTTTTCTTCATGGGACGGGCTCTCGATGTAGAACGGCTTGCGCCACGTGGATTTCAGACAGGGCGCTTCCACGCACACATACGGTGGCTGTCTTAGGAAAACTGCACTCTCGCGCCCACTACGGGGTCTGCAGGGGTTTTTATCCTGGCGCCCAAAAACCTCAGACCTTTCTGTCCAATCACAGCACATGTAGGGTGTCTTCAGTCGTAATCTCAAACAGAGGGCCAATCACTGATCGGCTATATAAGTACTTATTCGATCACATGTCGTCTTCAGTTCAGTTCTGATCAATCCACCAACCGAACACCGTCGTTAGGCGAACTCCAATGTCCCATGTTGATTGGCTAATCACAATTCTCTAGTCGTTCTGTGATTAATCTCAGCTTGGAGTCGCAAAGCACTTTACTGATTAATTCATACACCAGGCAAGTGTCAATGTTCCTTCATCACTCGCCTCTCATTAATCGTGAATGAACATGGTGCATTCTACTGCAATCATAAGGTCGGCAGACCACCTCACACTATCCTAGCAGGGTTGGCAGCCACACTAACCCACCCCACTGGTTAATAAGCAACAATATGGCAGACACCAACAAGTGAGGAAGGGTGCTCTCATCACACCATCTTACGGTTACTAAGTTGTACTATAATTGCAGTTAATCATCATCACCATCTTAATACAGTTACAGTTAATAAGCATGACAACATCATCATCATCATCGCCATCTTACGGTTACTAAGTTGTACTACAGTTGCAGTTAATTATGCATCGGCCCATACGCATGACATCATCATCATCATCGTCATCATCATCCAACCAGCATAATTATATAGTTACTTATTCAAGCAGACATTATTGTCATCAGACAAATCACGATGCCGGCCTCGTCCCCGGTCTCTGCTGGCCATGCTGGTCTTTTGAATGCCTGAATGCCTTCTAAGCTGAGACTGAGACTTGTTGGCTGATGTACTGAGCACTCTGCGCTTTTTTTTCTTTCCTTCTGGTTTGAGTGAACTCAAGCTCTGTCAGGTGTCATCAGACTGAGCAGTCAACATTATATTCATTTGTTCACGGGTGGTTAATTCTACTATTTTTCTGGTTTGAGTCACTCACTCACTCACTCACTCACTCACTCACTCACTCACTCACTCACTCACTCACTCACTCACTCACTCACTCACTCACTCACTCACTCACTCACTCACTCAAATCAACAACAAAATGAACTAAAATGTAAAAGACTTTTTTATTCAGTTCAAACAAAAAACAAAAAACAAACAAATACTTATAATAACTCATATTGCTGGGGGGATTTTTCTGGTTTGAGTCATTCACTCACTCACTCACTCAAATCAACAACAAGATGAACTAAAATGTAAAAGACTTTTTTATTCAGTTCAAACAAAAGCCAAAAAACAAACAAATACTTATAATAACTCATATTGAGGGGGGATTGCGGGGGATTTTAGGGGATTGCAGGGGATTGCGGGAGATTGCGGGGGATTGCGGTTTATAGTACTACCCCTATGCGATTAGTAAGAGTCAGATAAATAGGGAAATAGTCACTTGTCTTGCTCCTTTTCTCACCAGCCAGTGATTTTTTGTGTGTTTTAGCATTCAAAGGCTGTGAAGCAGGGATGAAAATTTTCAGGCTTTTCAGGTTTTTCAGGGTTTTTTGGGTCAGTTATCCGGACTTTTTAGAGGGTTCAGGTTTTTTTTAAAGGAGACTGGCTTTCCGAGTATGGAAATGAAGGCCCCCAAAGACAAGATCTACACAGAGTGATCAACCCAAGAGTGCTTGAGTCAAACCCTGCAGGAGCCAACCCAGACATTATGTGGACCAAAATGGGGATCCGAAGAAAAAACTGGCGTCCCAACCATTTTGTTGCATGCCTTCCAAAGTGACCTGAAGCTAGATGTTCTCAGTCCACTAATCAGGCTCACAATGCAAGAGCTGAGAGGAGAAAAGCTGTTGTCATTAGAGACTTCCTCCCCCCCCCCCCCCCCCCCCAAAAAAAAAGCCAAGTTAGAAGAGAATCCATGGCTTCATGCCAAGTGCTGCAGGCTTTCCACTAAAATTGCCAGTTCCTGTACTTCTCCAGCAAGTCCATTAAAGTTGTCGGTGAAACAAGTAAGTGATAGTCCTGCCTCCTAGTCCTGTGCTTCACCGCTTCAATATTCCATACCCGAAAAAAAGTTCAGGCTTTTATTGGTTACCCACTTTTCATCCCTGTGAAGGCCGTAAAATCTTGTCACCCACAGCTGTCTTCATTTTACGGTTGTCTCGCAAGACGTTAGGAAGTATATACGCTACATCCGCCACTGAGGAGTCTGGAGAGTAGAATTACAGAAAAGAGGGAGAGAGGAGTATTGAAGATGTCAGCAGGCTTCGCCCCCACACGCGCGCAGAGAAGATGTCAGCAAAGGTATATATAGGTATATACACAAAAGGCTTGTTCAGGAGTGCGAAGCGCTGCATGAGCGCTTCATGTTGGCTCTTTGCCTCTCGTGAACACAGAAGACTGCGCACTCGAGCGATTTTCCTTTCCGCGAAGCGATCGAAATTGAGAGTTACGTCCCTTTGCGATAGAATGCTGTTCCACGATAACTAATGTTGTAACAAAGAGACTTCGGTCGGTTTCGAATACTGTTTTCAATGGGTAAGAGGTCTAAACGATTTTTTAAAATTTGAACTTAATGCAGGATTTCTCACCGTCAATCACACATCGTGCACACAATAAAGAAAAAATCGTAATCTACTTCAATTGTCCATTGGAGATAGCAGTGAGGTGGCAAGGCACACACGAGTCAGCGAAGAACGAATTATCGAATATTTTCAGTGTTGAAGCGTGGCTCCATGTGAGGAACATGAGTTTGCTAATGAAAAAGCAACAGCTCAGTCCTTCTCTGGATCGCACATTTCCAGTCATTATGTTTCCATCGCACAAGTTTTTCTGCCTTGGGGCCAGAGTGCAGGGAAAGTTACAGTGGCAAAGTTGAATGATTTTTCTGTTTCTTCTCAAGCATTTCTGTGAGAATGATGCAGTGCAGACTTTCAATGTGTATATAGGATCTTTGGCGTCACCAAGCAATGCCCGCTAGACGGTTGGAATCAACGAAGCAGAGACGCCACAACAACTATTATGATGTTGTACTGGTTGCAGAGGTGACAAGAAGCCAAAAACATTTCCCAGTGATTGTGTGTGCCAGTGCCACCCAATATCAGACAAAGACGTCATACACATACACATAGATGACTGTACACAGTCCATGCAGTGTGTGCATTAGCAGACCATCAGCAAAGACTTAAGGCTTGTTCAGGAGTACGAATTAAGCGCTCCATGAGCGCTTCATGTTGGCAATTGAGCGCTCTTTGCCTCTCCTGAAGACCTACAGATTTAGTGCAGCGATTCACTTGTTATAAGGGAGATAAATCTTCTGCCCCGCATGTTGTGTTGCTAGACGCTAAGAAAGCGTTTTCTTCGCCACAGACATCGTTTATGCACGTTTAAATGTATTCTGTATGAATAAAGTCCACTACTGTATCATTCTTACTTGCCATTATTTGCGCATACAGAGCGCTTGGGGCAAATAAAGCCCGTTCCAGTCCCAAAATGATGTTTCTGAGGGTTATTTAACGCATGGACGGCCACTGCGGGATCGAAGACGCCATTTTGAAAATCGTGTGAATCACCTCGGATCTGTGATGCACAGCGCTGCTCAGCGCTGAGTGAATCACGCCCCAAAATTGCTGTTCAGGAGTGAAACAAGTGCAGCACTGTGCAGCGCTTCGCAGCGCTGCCACGACACACCCCTTTCTCGCGGGAGATCGCGTGGTATCACATGCAGGCGGAAAATTGGCTACGGCGCGAACGCCAACTGAATCGTTGAGTTGTATTCCGGACAGCATTTGTGACTCATTTTTGCCAGACAATGAGAAGATTTCTCAGACTGTGATAGACAGGGGTATGAATAAATACTACTCATGTTATTTAGATGAAATTAAGATCTATGAGCAAGAGGATTTAACGGTGGAGGTGACAGCTTGGGAAGTGCTGGCATCTGCGTGACAATGAGCGTTGTATCTGTCTGTTGTCAGGTGCCTGTAAAATGTTGATCAAGTGTTCCAGTGATCAGGTAGTTAAGTTTAAAACGGATTGAGCGCCTCGGGTTGGTGTGGAGTCGCTATACAAAACTACTACCTTTACCTTCACTAGTTGCACTAATGAGAAAGAAATTTACCAACCACGTTTGATTCGAAGATTTCGGTCATGGTATTTACCGAAATGGCGCTAATGGCTTCGAAATGGCTTAGAAATGAGCATACATATCGTTGTCCCCTTCTTGAATATGATATATTTAAGCTATTCTAATTAAACCAGAACTATATTTGACCAAATTACGTTAGAAACAGCAACATTTTGAAACACAGACATGCGGTCGCCATTTCGATCATCATCCTGGACGGAAATGGCGACCGCATGTCTGTGTTTCAAAATGTTGCTGTTTCTAACGTAATTTGGTCATATATAGTTCTGGTTTAATTAGAATAGCTTAAATATATCATATTCAAGAAGGGGATAACGATATATATGCTCATTTCTAAGCCATTTCGAAGCCATTAGCGCCATTAGCGCCATTTCGGTAAATAGCAGGACCCGAAGATCTGATTGAGACAGGGGTGAACCTTTGCGCTTCGGCTTATGTTGGATGGGATATATTCTGTTCTAATCCTGGAGCTTTGTATAACTGTGCTCTACCCAAAATCTCAGAACTACCATCACAACAGACAAGCTGTGTAATGAGATGGTAAGGTACATAGGCATCATCCTCGCAATGAAGCGTTAGTGTACGTCTATCCTCACTCAACCCTCACGCTCCCTCCCAAAATTTGCTTCCTGAAGCCTAGAAATGAATAAACTTATGTTAAACAGTAATGTTCAATTTAAAATGCAGATCTGAGACTCACCCCCGCGCAGACTCCTTTGTTTTTATTAAGCCGGTTGAGATATAGCTGATCGTGTTGCCGGCAGCACGCCTTGATCCATGCCATGGCATCAGCTCTTCTGCTTTTTGCAGAGGGAAATTGATGCATCGGGATATCGTTGATCACCAGAGCATGTGCCCCACTGGCAGTGAACAACCATTTTGTTGTGGTTGTGCGATAGGCTAGAACCGAAGCGAAAACGCGTGGTGGAGTCAAAGAGACGCTGCTTCCAGACAGTGCCGTATTTGTGATACTAGTGTGAGCCAGAGAAGTCTGCACTAAAAATAGACTAGTTCCGCGTCAGCGATTGGCTAAGCCCAGCGACCGCGTGGGCCGTGTGGATGGGCTAATAAGACCGCGCACTCGAGCGATTTTCCTTTACGAGAAGCGAGGTCAGAATTTAGAGTTACGTCCCTTTGCGATAGAATGCTGTTCGCGCTGACCAATGTTGTAACAAAGAGACTTCGGTTGGTTTCGAATACTGTTTTCAATGGGTAAGAGGTCTAAACGATTTTTTTCCAATTCGAACTTAATGCAGGATTTCTCACCGTCAACCACACATCGTGCACACGATTAAGAAAAAATCATAATCTACTTCAATTGTCCAGTGGAGATTGCAGCGAGGTGACAAATTAAGGCACACACAAGTCAGGGGAGAACGAATTATCGAATATTTTCAGTGTTGAAGCGTGGCTCCATGTGAGGAACATGAGTTTGCTAGTGAAAAAGCAACAGTCCAGTCGATCTTTCTCTGGATCGCACAATTACAGTTGAAGTCTTTCCAGTCATTATGTTTTTATAGCACAAGTTTTCCTGCCTTGGGGCCAGAGTGCAGGGAAAGTTACAGGTAGCAAAGTTGAATGATTTTTCTGTTTCTTCTCAAGCATTTCTGTGAGAACGATGCAGTGCAGTCTTTCAATGTGTATATAGGATCTTTGGTGTCACCAACCAATGCCGGCTAGGTGGTTGGAATCAACGAGGCATAGACGCCACAACAACTATTATGGTGTTGCACTGGTGCACATATATTATACTATTCATTCATGACAAGCTATTCATTTGACTACAGGAGGAGGAGGAGAAGTTGTTTGCAGTTAGCATCACCCCACTGAAGTTATTATAGCTAGTGTTATTACTACAGTATATGTTGACAGAACACATCTGCACCACCTTATCATTTCGCGGACATCACTATTGCAGCTACTTACATCACCGCTCCTTGACCTTTGCCGCTTCATTTTTCTGGACTTGCAGTGCAGCACGCGACAAAAATAAATTATACTCCGCGGCTCTCCATGGGGTGCTGGGCTTAACATCGTCAAACCTGACTCGCCTTTTTCATGTCACATTACACATATGGTGTTCCTAAGACGGGATCGTCGCCCTCTCTCTCCCATCGCATGCATCGCCACTCTCCCCTATCCCTCTCCATCCCTAGACTTTCGTCTGTATTATCGTCTCTATTATCCCTCCAGGTTTACTGGAGGTCCTACAGACTTTATCTGTCTGTGTGTGTGTGTGTGTGTCTGTCTGTTCTGACTTCACGGCTGATTTCTCAAAAACTACTGGACGGATTTCCTTGGCATTTTGCACACTAACTGGAAATTAGGTCCGATTGAATGTATCAAATTTTCTGAATCGAGGCTTGAAGAGAAGTGGTTTTTTAAGGTCGTACACTCGACAGCGCTTCCACAAATACTGGATTCATGGAATGGCAAAATTGTGAAATGTGTGACGTCATCATCAATAACGTGACGTCATTTGCGAGGAGATTTTTGAGGAGGATGAATTTCGAGAACAATGGTGAAGGAGAAAGAAAGATTTTTTACGATGCAAGTAGTCAATTGATGGAATGGCGACCCACTCCACAGCCACGCCCCTTTCTCGCTGTATCTCGCATGGTAACAGTTGCAGGCGCCAAAATGGCTTCCGAATGAACGCAGACTAACTCGTTGCATTGTATTCTGGACAGCATTTGTGTCTCATTTTTGCCAGACAGTGAGAAGATTTCTCAGACTGTGATAGACAGGGGTATGAATAAATACTACTCATGGTATTTAGACGAAATTAAGATCTATTAGCAAGCGGATTAAACGGTGGAGGTGACAGCTCGGTGCTTCAGATCAATGCGGAAAAAATTAAGCAGCACATTATGTATCGACTTTCTTTCCATCTTGACGCTGCTAAGCAGAAGATCAACCATCCTCATTGCTCGTGCATGGCTGGGTAAGTGTTGGTTTTTTAATCATGTATCTGTTACGTGTTTGATGGAGTAAGCTAAGCTCATATTCCAAAATTTTATAACCTACACTTGAAGTGTTGTGTGTGGAGCCAAAAAGTTTGCGCAACTGTCCTTCGCACTGACTGTTCTATGCATGGACTGTCCTTTGCATTAACTGTCCTTCACACTGACTGTTCTATGCACTGACTGTCCGATGCACTGACTGTCCTATGCACTTTCACACTGACCAGTGCACAGAATGACCGGCATGTGTCCGAAGCACTGGTGAGCGCGACATGTCAGTGTGAAGGACAGTTAATGCAAAGGACGGTCAGTGCAAAGGACAGTCCGTGCATAGGACAGTCAGTGCGAAGGACAGTTGCGCAAGCTTTTTGGCTCCACACACAACACTTCAAGAGTAGGTTCTACAATTTTGGAATGCGAGCTTAGGTTACTCCATCAAACATGTAACAGATAAATGATACAAAAACAACACTTAAACAGCCCTGCACGAGCAATGAGCAGTAATGTTCAATTTCAAATGCAGATCTGAGACTCACCCCCGCACAGACTCCTTTGCTTTTATTCAGCCGGTTGAGATTTAGCTGCTCGTGTGGCCACGGAAAAGAACGTTATAAATGCTTTACAAACACTCTGCCACATCAATTCTCTAATGGCTCAGCTGGTAGAGCGTTGGACTCTTGGTCATGCATGACCAGGTTCGATTCTGCGCTGAAACTTTTTTTTCTTCTCTTTTTTCGAGAGGTTGTGGGTTCAAACTCGACCTGGTTTTTTTAGTTTTTGTGTGTGTGTGTTTTTTCCCCCTCTTTTCTGGAGAGCTTGCGGGTTTGAACCCGATTTTATATATTTTTTTTTTAATGCCAAAACCTGGAGGTTCAGCGCCAGCGGTTTTTATTGGGTTCTGGCATTCTCTCTCCCTCCGTCCATTACAGTGGGCAGATGGGGTCAACAGTGTCGGAAAAAAACAATAACCGTACTAGGCCCAGCGGTAGAGTGGAGCCAAGACAGTGTGTGAGAAAACAACGATGCTGAGAGACATAAGTTAGAGTCAGGTCCAGACAGGAAGACAATGTGGTAAACAGATAAGGGTGGAATGAGGGGGGGGAGAGAGAGAGAGATGGAGCCCTGCTACAGAAATTTACCATCAGAACGCAAAAGAGTAATAAACATGCATGGTTTCAACAAACATCCAGAAAACCTATACATACCTTGTACATTATAATTCACACCAAAATTTCTTCCTTTCACACACTACACATGCAATGTTGTCAACACAGCGCTCAGAAGTAGCATTACCATAGGGGGAGTTAACTCTCAAAGAAACCTCGCTCAAAGTATCGGAATAAGTCATCTCAAAGAACTTGAGAGTTGTCTCAAGTTCTTTGGTCATCTTATATAGGATCTTTGCTGAGTGACCGCGTGTTTGTTTATAAATCGTGGTGGGTTTTATTTCCTGTATCCATTATCAATAATTTAATAGCGATTTTTAGTTGTAATCAACCATTTTTTAAATCAGCATCGACCAATCTTTATTCCTAAAAAAGTACAGACTATTAATATCTCATGTGGCTGCTACTAATAGTGAGCCATGCAGTCTCCAGCCATTTCCCCCTAGAAAATGGCTGTGTGCAACATATACTTAAACTAAAGGTATTAAATGAAAAGATACGCAGACACGCTGTATTCATTTTTAGTGTATTGCACTTTATTTCATTTAGAAATTTCACAAAAGGTTGTCACTAATGCCCCGCATTCCCATACCTAAAAAAAAATAACCAATATGATTTTTGAGAGCCGTCTGCGGGACCGAATGTGTTCGAAATCAAATGAGATTGTGGGAACTTGAGAACATTAAATGATTAATCACAAAGCCACTTCAAAGAAGAATCATGCATGACATACCGACATATGCAAGAAGGAAGTGGGATTTGCAGTGGAGGGGATATTTATGTTCAGCAACTTTTCGAGGCACCAGAAAAAGCAAGGAAAGACGTTAATCGCATCAGTCGGGATAGTGACTCTAGCGGGAAAACCTCGCTATCGCGCAGGCGTTAGGAGTACCATTAGTTCAACCGTCTTTTCACGTGTGACAAACGCGGCTACTATGTTTACAATAATATATCAATGAGCGTATTTATACAGTTTGAAGCGGGTTTTTTGTCCGATCGCGATTCTGGAGAGTCTCTGAAGAAGAGGAATATTTTGAAGGAGAATTGATACCTGACAAAGAGATTACAGACAGCGGTGGCGATGCGGCATATGTGACTATAGTATATTGTGATTTCGATTCACGATTGTGTATCGATCTCACAAGTGACAATATAAATATTAATAGTAGTGTGTTAATTAAAAGATTTTTATGAATCGGTGTTGTGATCGTCCTTTTGTGGGCCGAATTTGCCAGTATATTGACTGAACAGACGCCAGGTAGACTTAGAGTATTTTCTCTTAACTTTAGGCCTACTTAACAGAAACCCAAAACTGGCAAAAATAAATATGGTGTGTCTGTGTGTATTAATTTGGACCCCTAGCTTTTTATGACTAGTCATCAGAAACATTGTTTTGCTTTCAAAAAATCCTTAATTCACTGTATCTATTTTGTAGTAATATTATACAGTTTTACATGTTAAACATTACTTTATGGCAGTAGTGCTCAAGTCTTTTAAATTCCAACCTGTTGGATCCATTTTTAGAGGGTTTTGCCAACAGCTAAGGTCCATGCTTATAATCAATAATGGTTTGCCAAAATTCAGCAGAAGCCTTGTGATTTTTGTGTTATGTTGACCTTAGCCAGAGACTGCATGTAGTCTAAACTCATATGAAAGATGCATTGAAATGTAATGTTTTTGTCTTGCTTCCGCCCTGTTTGTGGTCACGCAAACCAAACTGACCCTATTTTTTCCTGCCAACTTGAAACTTTCTAAATCATGGGACAAACATTTAAAAAAAAATCAAAATCAAATGTAAACAACCAACTCCAGACTGTCCCAACTTCCCCTTAAGCACTGTTCAATTAGGTAAAGTATGGAGCGCCGGATTCCAGAAGACAAAACAAATAATGATCACACTCACAGAGATTGCTGGGAGGTGTTGGAATCACAGGTTTAGTACAGAAACAAACATGTTGGGCATAACTCTTCGTGTCAGTTTGGAAAACAGCAAGTTTGAAGATGAATAAATAAATAGGCAACAGTTGTAGGAGAGTGTTCATTGATACAGGCAAAAAGTGCTCACAGTAATACATGTGGTCAGTGCTGCAATTGCACTTGCAGCTGAAGACACGTGAATGCTTGACACTCCTTAAAACACATATATATGAGCTCCGTCGAGATCGAGTCAAACAGTGATCTTTTCCTATTTTTAGAATAGCAACGGCGCGTCGCTTACAAAATCTGTGAAAGACACGACTGTTTTTGGAGCAGAATGTTTGTTGTTTCTACAATGGTGACCTCCTGCTGTGTGAAGAACTGCCACAATCAGCATGTGGCGAGACAGCGTTTTCCCCATCTTCTGTTTTATTATTATTGTTATCAGGTGTCTGCTGAGCCGTAGCCTTAGTGACTTTTTCCCTGCCCTGAGCCGGTGTTAGAAGAGAAATGACCCCTGTGTAAGGAAAATGACTTGGAAGTATTATGAGTTGTGTTCTCCACTGGTGATATCACGTCAACCAATCTATGACTTTGAGCTAGTCGAACTGATCAATCAGAGCGGAGTTAGATGAGCTGTGACAGGATTGGACCGAGTGGACAGTATGACGTCAGAGAGTGCATATAAGCCAGTGTTGTAGTATGTTCGTGGCGTCCTTACATTTATTTTTAGAAGAGCAGAATCCACGAAGATGCGGGCGCCCTGCTTAGGATAGGTTTTTCCATGGCGGTGGCCATGTACTGAGAATGAGAGAGTGAAATGGTAGCGGAAAGAAGCCTCAGCCCGCCCGGAACTGACGAGGAGAAAACCCACTTGCCAGTGGGGTAATGAAGTTGGTGGACTGCCTGCCTGCCTGCCTGCCCGCCTGCTTGCCTGCTTGTCTGAAGCCGGACGGCCTGTCTTGCGGGAAAACGACTCCTCTACAGAAGCGATGAAGGAAGAACAAGTCCCCTCCATCTCTACGAAGCAGAATTAGAACACCAGAGAGAATGACGAGTCGCCGTATTTTCATCGGAGTGGTGAATTCCCCGAGTCACCGGCTGCAATGTCGCGTGCACTCTACCCCCTCTTCCCCTGTCTTACCCCAGTGTAGCACGCACTAGGCGTGGGGGTTAAGCCCGTGCAACAACTGCTCTGCGTTTTCATCAAGAGGTCAGATAAGTACATTGGTTT
Organism: Theodoxus fluviatilis; assembly: GCA_034096865.1. Classification (NCBI taxonomy): domain Eukaryota; kingdom Metazoa; phylum Mollusca; class Gastropoda; order Cycloneritida; family Neritidae; genus Theodoxus; species Theodoxus fluviatilis. The sequence continues at coordinate 36,417 of JAWQFJ010001596.1, forward strand.
TTACTTGGCTCAGTGGCAGACGTTATTTTCCATGTGTGTTTTTCCTCCTTGCGAGTTTTGTCATGAATACATAATTACTGTTTAACTATGCTTGCATTTGATGCATTTTGTGGCGCTTGCCGCCCCTTCCCCTTTCTAGGGTGAGTGCGGTTGAATAATTAAACAATCCATTTGAATATTGATACTGGTTTGCCATTTCTTTAATATCAGACAGTTTACATCAGTAGTTTGAGTGAGGAAATGAAGGTGCGTGCATTGGTTCTCCAAGATTTTACCCCTAGACATTGAAACAAGCCATTTAATTTATTCAGTTGGGATGAATTAAATTTAAGTGAAGAACGAGCACGTCACACAGCATGACAGAGAGAATGATCGACGTGTTGTGTTTTTTGTCGTACCGCGTGTTGCAACGCGAAAAGGCAAGGAAATGCTGGATCTCACAACTGAAACTAAAGGCGCCGTGAGTGGATTGCTCAACTGAACCTGAAGTCACTCACTTTTGACACTAGGCAGATCGATTTGTTTGTTCGGATTACTTTGTAAATGGTGAGAATTTGTTATGTTTTGCATTTCGCTTTACAAGCACTCAATCATATAGTTCTCCAATGGCACAGTTGGTAGAGCGCTGAACTCTTAGTCATGCGTGACCAGGTTCGATTCTGCGCTGAAACTTCTTTTTTTCTCTCTTTTTTCGAGAGGTTGTGGGTTCGAACCCGACCTGGTTTTTGTGTTTTTGTGTGTGCGTGTGTTTTCCCCCTCTTTTCTCGAGAGGTTGCAAGTTTTAAAAAAAATATGCCAAAACCTGGAGGTTCAGTGCGAGCGGTTTTTATAGTAAAGGGGAAGTAACAAGTCTTGCTCTGTTGTGTTTCAGTAGGAGTGCTGTCCCCTGACTGCCTGGACTGGTGCAGGTGGAAGGCTGCTGCAAGGCAAGACTGACCAGGAGCCTCTTGCCTCCACCCTTGGTGTGCACAGGTGTGCAGTGGCAACCCCCTAGTGGAGTGCAGGTGTCCTGGCCTTGCCTGTGCAGAGGCAGCCCTCCTTGGCCAGGCTGGGGCCGAGCCAAGGCCTGGAGGAGTGGAAGTGTCCTGGCCTTGCCTGTGCAGAGGCAGCCCTCCTTGGCCAGGCTGGGGCCGAGCCAAGGCCTGCAGGAGTGGAAGTGTCCTGGCCTTGCCTGTGCAGAGGCAGCCCTCCTTGGCCAGGCTGGGGCCGAGCCAAGGCCTGGAGGAGTGGAAGTGTCCTGGCCTTGCCTGTGCAGAGGCAGCCCTCCTTGGCCAGGCTGGGGCCGAGCCAAGGCCTGCAGGAGTGGGAGGAAGGCCTGGCCACAGTTGTAAGAGAGGTGTTCTTTAGCAACACTGACTATTTTGGGGAGAAGTGTTTTCTGCCTTTGAGAATAAGTCAAAGAGGATGGAAGAAAGCATTGACTGGCTGTTTGATGACCCACTTCCATCTGTGGACATTTCAGGTTGTGACCATGATTTGAAGACTGAAGTGAAATGCGAGTCAGGTTTTGAGGACCAGCTGCATGATGGGACTGTTGTGTGTTGCTGGTCCTTGATTGATAATAAAGTGAAACATTTGGAATGTGTGACTACATGTGAAATATTGGACCTCATTTTCCAACACAGGATCTTCTTGCCTCCCACAGACACCTTGTGGTCTTTTCTCCTCCTTGAGAGTCCTGTGGTCCACTTTTAGAGCATGTCCTCCTAAACAATGCATTGTTATGATTGGCACTTGAGAGGACCTCCACAAGTAGATGGTACCTTTTGTTTCTTTGCCTTGTTTGATGGGCAAGTGAACAGATGATATCCATTTGCTACTGTTGGCCAACAAGTTTTCCTTTTCTGTGAGGCTGTGTGGTGTGGTTTGTGTGAAAGTTGACTCCATGATTGTGTTTGCTGACCTGCAGAGCTTCCTGACTGTGTTGGTCATCTTGAGCACAGCACTGCTTGGATGTCAGATGATGTGATGTCAGGGTGTAGGATGTCACACAGCTTGTAAGACAGCATTGTCATGGGTTGGGTGGCTTCTGGGCAGACTGCAGGCTTCATGACAAGACTGTCTTGCCAGAGAAATGGCCAGTGAGTGAGTGCTCCCTTCTGCAGCACTTGGCAACCTGCTCACCCATATTTCAAAGCAACCTTTGTGTCTTATTATCATTGTTATTATCATTATTACTATCACACTTGCTCACAAATATGCAAGTCTGTATTCTGTGGCAAGCAAAGGGTGAGATGACTTCACAGAAAGGAAACAGACAGAACACTACTTCATCTCCCCCTCCTTGACACCCAAGATCAGAATGGCCTCAACCTGAACAGCTAATCCCCTCCAACCCACCCACAACACACACACACACACACACACACATACACACACACATACACACACACACACACACCAACTCCAGCCTCCCTCTCCTTGATCAGTCAGACTCACACCTCCACCTCAACATGCTTTAGTGAGTTCCTGTTCATGAAAGTGAAATAGGATCACCTCTCTACATGTACACCCCCACCCCTTACACCTCACAACTTCACTTCCTCCTGCCTTCACCAGTCACCAAGCTAAGTGATGTCTGTTTTGATTGTGTTGTCTGTCCTGAGGAAGTGTTTTCCACTGGAAACTTTGACATCTTGTTTTGTCATGTCTATCAAAAGCCTGGAACAGTAACCTTGGTTGTTTTCTGTATAACAGCAGCTTATGAAAGGGAATTTTTCTTTTCCTGTCTTCTCACCCGAGGCCATTAGCCCAACATTAGTCTCAGTCTCAGGCAAATCTACTGTGTCAAAAGAAAGAAAAATTCGGATGAAAGTAATTTGTCACATATTGCAACGTGTAATGGAAAATCAGATTGTTTTCAGTCTAAAGGACTGAGTATTATAGTCACAGCTGAATAAAAGACACTATAAACACTATCCTTGGTGGCAGTGTGGTTATGTCCTGCAGTCCTGCAAGTCATTATACACTCTTCTGTGGGACTTTTTTCCCTGCCTATTGATCTTCTGCCCAGGAGAAGTGTGGATGGATACTTGATGTACACAGTCATGAATCCCTGACAGAAATGGTCAGTGGAATTAAAGGCCAGATCCAGGCTGTGCAGTAAGCTAATGCAAACTTGGATATATATATTCATATCTATTTATCCATCCACCCACCCATCCATTCATCCATGAATTTTTGTACACATATATCGGAGCACTACATCTCTGTCATATTTGCATTACTAAACCTGGTTTCTCCATCTCTCTCTCTCTCTCTCTCTCTCTCTCTCTCTCTCTCTCTCTCATACACACACACTCCCTATAATTCTTGTAAGATTTTGAATTGAAACTACACATTTTCTTGAGCAGTCATCCTAGGTAATTTCTCATCACACTTTAAATTCCCTTTGTGATGATTTTCAGTGTGGTATGTCGTTACCATGAATTCATTGTGACTAATGTTATAGTGTAAATTTTGGATGGGTGGGATTGGGTTTCATTGTTTGGTTGCTTGTTTTAACAAGCGCTGGATGAAAGACAGGAAGCCATGCTTAATTAATGAATTTCCCTTGGAAAATAAAGTTCAATCAATCATTCAATCAATCAATCAACCAACCAACCAACCAGCTAAGCCAGCCGACCGACCAACCAATCAATCAACCAATCTCATGTGCATACACAAACACACACACACACAAACACACGCACGCACGCACACACACACACACGCACGCACACACACACACACACACACACACACACACACACACACACACACACACACACACACCATCTCCATTGTTACACCCTATCGTCCTCTTCCACCAGACCCCGCTGTGTGTTCGGAGTTCGGGGTAAGAATTGACCCACCGCGTCTTCCTACGCGATTCGTAAGAGGCGAATAACTAGGGACGTCGTGACTGGACTACGTTTACTCCAAACTGTTCTAGTGATGATCGTGCTTAATGGCCTTAAGTAGCCTACAAGTACAAGGCTGATAGGCCGTAAAACATTATCCATCCATTCATCTTCCACCAGAAAAAAAAAATCGGAAAAACTTCCGCAGCCAGGCGCCAAGTATGAGTCATAATGTAAATGTGAGACGGGTGAATTACACTTTTATAATATCCCCTGGCTGCGGAATTCTTACCCGCTCATTGATGTGTAAGCAATTACAGCCGCGTTTGTCGCGCACTTGAAGAGACGGCTGTAACCTATAATTTTTGCTTGAACTGAAGAGACGGCTGAACTGAATAGTACTCCTGAGTGGAGAGCTCCTAACGCCTGCGCGATAGCGAGGCTTCCCGCTAGCGTCACTTTCCCGACTGATGCGATTAACATCTTTCCTTGCTTTTTCTGGTTCTTCGAAACGTTGCTGAACATTTGTGACAAGGTGCGCTTTTGAGCCACCATGACCCATCACTAGTTTTGTTCTTTTAGTGTTAGTTTTGTTTTAGCATGAGTAAACTAAAACTTGTTATCAGGTATAATTATTTCCCCGTGCCAATCGCCGTCAAGCACGTGCTCCCCGTGCCACTTTCTGCAGTCTTGCGGGACTCAGACGACTTCGGATGTCGAGCTTTGGCTCTCCGATTTCCCGCCCACGTGCTGGCTTCTACCCTTTTTTCGCCCCACCCCTTTCCCGATGCGATGTTCTCGCCCTCCGCTGCTTTCGCCTCCTGTGCCCCGTGCCGCATGCCCCATGCACTCGAGTGGTGTGAACTCTGATCACAGGGCTTATTCAAGGCATGGTCGCGTGTAGACTTTCACTGCACTGGTGAAGGAGCCTGCTTTGCTCTGAGGGCTATTTTTGGACGAGGATCTCTTTGCTTTTTTTTCTATGTGCAATCAAGGCACTCGATCTTTCCTTCTGACGTCATCCATGACATCATTAAACTGACCATGGGAATGAGGTATGTTTGAAAATTTATTGGTTTGTAATTTTCTAGTAATTATTGTAATTAATGATGAGGCTGACCGGGAGATTGTTAAGCTATCTGAGTCGGAGGAAGAGAGAGAAGTTTCCTTTCCCAACTGTCGTGAAATATTGTTTTCTATTTGCTTTCTTAGATGGCAGTTAAGAGTCCAGTTCTGTTAGAACCAGCTTTCATTGTTCTATTGAAAGTTACTGCATGGTAATTGAGGGAATCCCTTGCTACAAATGTTCTTCACGCCCTCTTACATTGTTCTTTTATAAATAATGAAGGATTTTGGTGCAAATTCTCTCTGTTTCAGTCTCTTACAGACTTAGAGAATATTTTGCTATTTCATTTTGCAATGATTTATGCTGTCTGGATTGTAACACGGCATTCTGTAATCACACACCAACCACCCTTTTCCCCTTGCCTTCCCTCCCTAGACACCCACCATCCAGGGCTTTATGATAGGGCTATGTTTTCTATGTAGTCAGGATAGTTCGACACTGACTATATGGGAAATTGGATCTGACAGTCTGTTGCTGTGTTGTTAGTGGCCATCACTGCCAGTAACCAGATAATTGTGTCAGAATGTAAGCCTTGGATGGAAATGTATTTGGAGATACATGTGCTTGGTCACCTAATGAGTCAGAGTATTCTACAACTTAAGTTGTTCCTGTACAGGAATAGACATGATAGGATGACATTCATGGGCTATTGGTTGCTAATTTGTAGGTGTTATTCTCCATGGATAACCTACTGGTTGGCTTAGTTGTCAGGTGGAATTTAGAGTTATCGGGCTGTATTCAAATGGCATACTGGTGACCCATTCACAGTTGCCAGATGGATTTTAGCATTATCAACCCCGTTTCGGTCATGAAATCATTACCATTTCTCTTTTGGCCTTCCCCCCACCCCTCCTTTTTCTGACGTCACAAGTCAAACTGTCAATGCCATAAACTGTCTGGACTATTCCATTATTTGATGCTGGCATTTATGTCAAAGTTTCCCATTTTAGTTTTTATGGTTATGATACTCTGACTAATGTGTTGTCTTGGTTTATTTTAGTTTGCCATCGTGCTTTTGTATAACCGTGTTAGTATCAGATTAAATTTTAATACTGTCAAAGTCTATTCCCATTTGTGTTTTTTTCAAACATATCGAACCTATCCCCCTTTCAACCTCTCCCTATTTCCATATTTCGTTTCCCAGTCCACTTGGTTAGACATGAATATCACCTCCACGGCAAAACCTACTTCCTTCTTGCATATGTCGATATGTGATTCACGATTCTTCTTTGAATCGGCTTTGTGATTAAGGTTCTCGAGATACACAATATGTTTTCGACCACATTCGCATTCGGTCCCGCAGCCCAAACCTATGCTAGTTTTACAGCTCTCAAAAATCATGATTATGGTTAGTTTTTGTATGTATGGGAAAGCAGGTTATTAGCCGTTTCTGGAGGGAAATAGCCGGAGACTGGTTCACCGGGTGTCACGTGCTGACTCACTCCGCTCCTTTACGTCATGTTATATCGTATTTTCTTGTATCCTAATTCCTATGCTCTTGTGTGTTCTGTGGTGGCTGCGTTGATCTCTCATTAGTCTGGGAATTGAACATATGATTGCTTGCTTTTCTTTCTAAATTTTAACTGCTGGGATACTCGCGGCCGCATCACGGACACTCCTCCGGCACAATAACCGGAGTGACCGTGACATATTTTGGGGGCCAAGCCGGGATGCGGCAACTCCATCAGAGATTCTAGCTGTTAATTTTCCTTTTTGACTCACATGCGAAGCAAAAGTGAGTCAATGTACTCACCCGTTTCGTCCGTCCGGGTGTCCGGGCGTCTGTAAAAAACTTTAATGTTGGATTTTTCTCGGAGACTATTAAGTCTATCAACACCCAATTTGGCATAATGGTGTATGATGACAAGCAGTCTGCTCGATTGTGCCTACAAAAATCAGCCGGCGGCGCATGCAGCCCATCGCCGCCACGTGACCGGCTCAGCGCTGCACTCTATTGTTTCTGGCTTAGCAAAATGGCGGTTTGCTTTGCGGTTGACGAGCTGCTGTGCAGCAGTGATGAGACTGATGAGATGTACTGCCTTCTTGCGTCGTGGTACGTTCTTGTGGATAATATATTATGGACCTGTGTATATGTATGGGTTAGGAAAATGTCAAACGAAAGCCTTAAAATCACAAGATCGGTTCATACATCAGACTTTCCTCGCAACAAATTTTTTTCTCCAAATCACTCAACGTCTGAATGTGTTTTTGGGGCTACTTGAAGTATTTTGGTTCAAGTGTACTATCCACATCAGTCTGACTGCGACAACAATAATATCCTGTGAATGCGTTGAACAATGCACAAGAGCACTATCTACAAAGATACTCAGATATCTTCACATATTCGTTCATAATTTCTGCTGCAAAAGTAGAAAATTGCCGGATTCTTACTTTGCCACACCGTCGTCCGCCATCTTGGATCTCTGTGAGCCGAGTGAGCCGAGCAAAATGTCTCGGCGCATTCGGCAATGTCCCGGCTATGCCCCGGCGCGTAAGCCGGTTCGAATCGAGCGGAATAATCGCCCGGCGGCGCACGCCGGCTCATCAGCCGTTCACAATCGAGCAGACCCAAGGCGTCAAAAAACATACATAGTGACTTGACCTTGCTTCAAGATCAAGGTTGCAGGGGCCGTAAATGTTGTCTAAAAATCAGCCATTTTTCACATTTTCCCAATTTTCTCTGAAGTTTTTGAGATTGGATACCTGACCTATATATGATATATAGGGCAAAGTAATCCCTATCTTTTGATACCAGTTTGATTGACCTTGCTTCAAGGTCACAGGAGGTCTTTAAAGTTGGATTAATACATATTTTGCAGTGACCTTGACCCTGAACTATGGAAGATAACTCTTCCAAACTTCATAACATTGTAGTACACATGTTATACTTTCATACTAGGTCATCCGTGTCATCCGTTCGGGCGTCCGGGCGTCCGTCCAGGCGTCCGTCCGGGCGTCCGGGCGTCCGGGCGTCCTGTAATCCGTAAAAAAAAACTTTAACGTTGGACTTTTCTTGAAGACTATTAAGTCTATAAACACCCAATTTGGCATGATGGTGTAGGATGACAAGGCGTACAAAAACATACATAGTGACTTGACCTTGCTTCAAGGTCAAGGTCACAGGAGGTCTTTAAAGTTGGATTGTATACATATTTTGAAGTGACCTTGACCCTGAACTATGAAAGATAACTCTTCCAAACTTCATAACATTGTAGTACACATAGTATACTTTCATACTAGGTCACCCATGTCGTCCGTGCAGGCGTCCAGGCGTCCGGGCATCTGGGCATCCTGTTGTCTGTAAAAAAAACTTTCACGTTGGATTTTATTCGTAGACTATTAAGTCTATCAACACCCAATTTGGCATGATGGTGTATGATGACAAGGCATACAAAAACATACATGGTGACTTGACCTTGCTTCAAGGTCAAGGTCACAGGGGCCGTAAATGTTTATAAAACAACCATTTTTCACATTTTCCCAATTTTCTCTGGTTTTTTTAGATTGGATACCTGACCTATAAAAACCGCTGGCGCTGAACCTCCAGGTTTTGGCATATTAAAAAAAAATCATAAAAAGATCGATTTCGAACCCGCAACCTCTCGAGAAAAGAGGGAGGAAAAACACACCCACACAAAAACACAAAAACCAGGTCGAATTCGAACCCACAACCTCTTGAAAAAAGAGAGAGAGAAAATGTTTCAGCGCAGAATCGAACCTGGTCATGCATGACCAAGAGTCCAACGCTCTACCAGCTGAGCCATTAGAGAATTTATATGACGGAGTGCTTGTAAAGCATTTATAACGTTCTTTTCCCTAAACCCCCTTGCAAGCTATCGGCCCAGGAAACAATCGACAATATATTTTAAACATGATGGATAGGTTCAGGAAGCTCCTATTATGACATGTTTTGTTTTGCTTTGGCATGTCATAGACGCTGAATTGACACTCACACAGTCACACAGAGGAGGAGGTGTATTATAGATGTTCACCCCAGACATGTGCATTCGTACACATTCACGCACAATAATAATAATAATAATAATAATAATAATAATAATAATAATAATAATAATACAGACTACTTATACGCCCATACCTTCCCTAATAGGCAAGCTCATGGCGTTTACAATGAAAAGTGTACATTCATACAAAGCATTCCAACACTCGCACACTGCACAGTTGAAACAAAAAAGAGTTTTAGTTTTAGTAGGAAAAGATAACTCTGTTTGACCACACTGGCTATTCCGTCAATTGAAATCTCAGGGGGGAGGTTTTCGAGTTTATGACCTAAATAAACCACTTTCTCTTCAAACCTCGATGCTGAAAATTTGATACATACAATCAGACCTAACTTCCAGTAAGTGTGCAAAACGTCAACGAAATCCGTCCAGCAGTTTTTGAGAAATCAGCCGTTAAATCGTGACTGACAGGCAGATGGACAACAAAAAAATTACGTCGTTATTGATGACGTCACACATTTCGCAATTTCGCCATTCCATCAATCGACTATTTAGGGAGGTGCTTTCGAGTTTACGACCTTAAAAAACCCCTTTCTCTTCAAACCTCGATTCTGAAAATTTGATACATTCAATCGGACCTAACTTCCAGTAACAGACACACACACAGACAGACAGATAAAGTCTGTAGAACCTCCAGTAAACCTGGAGGGATAAAGTCTGTAGGACCTTCAGTAAACCTGGAGGGATAACAGGATGTCTGTAGTGCCACTGTAACTTTTGAAGTAAGTTACACACGGCTTTGTGTACAGGATCACAGGGGTATATCCAAAGCTTGACATCACGTCTTGAACAGATGGAAGTCTTCTGCTTTTGCATCTACTTCACCTACCCCATTCCTAACCCTACCCATCGCCACCCCCGACCCCCTCAGCACGCACGCGCACACACACACACACACACACTCACTCACACAAAACGGGAAAAACGCATTTCGCCCTCCCTCACAGCCCCCCCCCCCTCTTTTTTTCCCCCAATTACCCCCGTCTTCCATTCCAGATCTCATATCTGTCACCGTTTCTTATGACGGCTGCATCATTCAGTTGTATGTCCTTTTTTCTCTCTCTGTGTGGTGGTGGTTTTTTCTCTTTACTTTATTATGGCTGCTATGCAAACTGCGCAGTGTGCGAAAGATTTATTTCGAGCCACTTGTATCAATGTGAATTTGTGAATATTAACAAAAATTACACTGTCACGAATTTCGATTCCACGACACTCGTTTTCTCTCTTTCACCGCACAACTATGCCAGACTATTGCCGTGTTTACAGTACGTGTTCTGCCTTTGTTCTCAACATATATACGGGATGAGAGTACAGAGAGTGTCACCGAGCACATCATACAAGCACGTCGCACCAATAAGCTGGGTCAGATCATTTATTTGCAGAACGGCATGGACGCTATCGTCATCTTGCATGCCATAGTACTGTAGTGGCGAAAAACTGAAAAAACAGCAAACAAAAAGGGGAACTAAATACTTGCTTTCAACGTATTTCCATATTTAAAAAAAACTTGAAATTAATAAACAGTTTGGATTTATATGACACAATCTCCGCTGGTAGCGTGAAAATTACTGAAAGTGCTATCTCAAGTACAATAAACTCAAAGAGCGGGAAACAGCGCAAAGCATATGGCGAAGACAAATCGAAATGAACAACTAACCATGTACACTCTATCACAGTCTGAGAAATCTTCTCACTGTCTGGCAAAAATGAGACACAAATGCTGTTCGGAATACAACGCAATGAGTCAGTCTGCGTTTGTATGGAAGCCATTTTGCCGCCTGCATGTGTTGCCACGCGAGATACAGCGAGAAAGGGGCGTGGCCGTGTAGGGAGATTTCGCCATTCCATCAATCGATTTTGAGGGGGGGGGGGGGGTTTCGAGTTTACGACCTGAATAAATCAATTTCTTTTCAAGCCTAGATTCTGAAAATTTGACACATTCAATCGGACCTAACTTCCAGTAAGTGTGCAAAATGCCAAGGAAATCCGTCCAGTAGTTTTTGAGAAATCAGCCGTTAAGTCGAAACAGAGAGACATACACACACAATAAATTACGTCACGGTATTGATGACGTCACACATTTTGCAATTTCGCCATTCCATCAATGGAGTATTTAGGGAGTAGCTTTCGAGTTTAAAACCTTAAAAAACCACTTTCTCTTCAAACCTCGATTCTGAAAACTTGATACATTCAATCGGACCTAACTTCCAGTAAGTGTTCAAAATGTCAAACAAATCCGTCCAGTAGTTCTTGAGATATCATCCGGTAAGTCGGGACAGACAGACAGACAGACAGACGCACAGACCGATAAAAACCGCTGGCGCTGAACCTCCAGGTTTTGGCATAAAAAAGAACGGGTTCGAACCCGCAACCTCTCGAGAAAAGAGGGGGGAAAAAACCGCACACACACACACACAAACACAAACAACCAGGTCGGATTCGAACCCACAACCTCTTGAAAAAAGAGAGAGAAAAAAGTTTCAGCGCAGAATCGAACCTGGTCATGCATGACCAAGAGACAAACGCTCTACCAATCCTGTCATTGGAGATCTTGTGAGCCTGAGTGTTTGTAAAGCATTTATAGCGTTCGCAGCGAGAACTTACAAGTGACCGTGAAATAGGAAGGTGTGAGATGAGATTTTACCCTGGGAGTAAACAAAATAAGTTTATTTCAGACCATTTACCTTTGCTGATACTACTGTGTTCTTCGGCTGATTTTAGCGAGATTTCCGACAGAGCGATCTCCCCGTTTTCGCGTGTCTCCCCCCAGAGCGCTTGTGCGAGATGTGTTGTATAGATTATGCCACGTGCGTGAGGAATAAAGTTTAGTGTATGAATAGCAGAATGCAAGTGCGTGCAAGGGTTTTTATAGTATTTTTTGAAAGCGATATGTATGTGAGAAACCGTTTGTTTCGTAATTTGTAAACATGAACACTAATTAGCCGAGTGCGTGGAGAAGCGAGTGTAAACGCTAACATGAAAATCCCCACACTAAAGCTGGGAAAAGGGTCAAGGTGTCGGTAAACTATATCTCTCGTAAAAGATCTAAACACAATTTTCTCCATGGAAAAGCACGTCCCTAAAGCCCTGCCTTAATAGCCCGAACGGTTGCACGGCGACAGGCCCGTGCAGCTGTCGCCCGTGCCACTCGTGCGGCGAGAACTGGGCTCGCCCTCAACTGCCCGTGCTCCGTGCGCGCCGAATGCCCTGACAGCTAGCTCGCTCTCTGTCTGCGAGGTGTCTGGCAAAAAATTGCTTGCAGCACATGTTATGGGAGCTCGCTCCTCATTGGCTGAGAAACCGAATCTTCTTCTTCGGAGGAAGTTTTGTTGGCTTCTCGCGACTGTTTGCACAATTAAAATGGCGGATATAATCTACGGTTCGACCACAATACGCTGTATCTGTTGATACTCAAAACCCATCCAAAGAAAATATAAGCCATGAACAGCATTAATTTATCACAGCTGTATGTTGATTGCATCGTTAGGTTGTGAAAGCGCTCACATTTTACAACTGGAATGGAGGTCGACTCGCCCTCTGTGTGGACCAGCCGAAGGCAGGTTCAAGGACAACAATCACAATGTATTTATAATCTTTCCTCTGGTGTCGGTGAGGTCGACCCGCGCGTCAGCTAGGCCTATAAATAGAAGTGCGCGAAGCTTGGCTGGGCTCGTATCAACAAGACTGAGTAATTTAGTCAAGAAAACAGCAAATTTACAACGCATACTTCAATTTCAATGCAAAATTTGATGTAACACACAGCAAAAGAAAGTCATCGAAATACAGCCAAGGTTAGACTCGACTACGCTCCACAGTCAGAAGAAATCTGTTGTACGTGTGAACTCTCAACTCTCTCGCTGACGCTGTGCGTTCGCCTCGATCTATTAAAATCACAACAACGCCCGGTTGGCGACGACAATGAAGACTGGCGGACTGCATGAGAAAGGGGGAGCGGTTTGACACCTTGGTTTGGCCGATAAATCGCTATATAAACCATACTTTTACAATAAGAATGAGTACTCGCATTGGCGACGACTGCTATAGAGTATAGTTTCGACCAGAAGGATTTCGACCAGAATCAAAGATAAGAATAAGAATATACATGTATGCATCTATGATCCTCTTTGCATCAGATGTTGTATAGAAAATAATAGCTCACACACATCGGTTTATATGATACTAGACAGCAATCTGAGAGCACAGACCCTCACTAAGTACGCCACAGTTTCTCTTCCGTGACCTCCATGACAACAATCTGAGTCGTCACCTCCGTCAAGTTCGCCGACACCATCCGAACGACAAGCAATTAAGTTAGGTCTTATAACTTAATAGCC
>JAWQFJ010001596.1:49750-74750 GCA_034096865.1 Theodoxus fluviatilis
GTACTTAGATATAAGTCACACCATCCTTGGAAAGGAAAAGTGAGTCTCGGATCAATGGCCTTACAAAGCCTACAAAGGCTGATAAGCCATAAAAACTCCATCCAGTCATTCATCCGTTTATTCATTCATTCATTCATTCATTCATTCATTCATTTTTCATTTATTCCTTTTTGACTCACATGCGAAGCAAAAGTGAGTCTATGTACTCACCGGTGTCGTCCGTCCGTGCGTCCGTGCGTCCGTGAAAAAACTTTAAACGTTGGATTTTTCTCAGAGACTATTAAGTCTATCAACACCCAATTTGGCATGATGGTGTATGATGACAAGGCCTCTAAAACCATACATAGTGACTTGACCTTGCTTCAAGGTCAAGGTCGCAGGGGCCATAAATGTTGTCTAAAAAACAGTCATTTTTCACATTTTCTCAATTTTCTCTGAAGTTTTTGAGATTGGATACCTGACCTATATATGGTATATAGGGCAAAGTAATCCCTATCTTTTGATACCAGTTTGGTTGACCTTGCTTCAAGGTCAAGGTCACAGGAGCTCTTAAAAGTTGGATTGTATACATATTTTGAAGTGACCTTGACCCTGAACTATGGAAGATAACTGTTTCAAACTTAATAATTATGTGGGGCACATGTTATACTTTCATCATGATACACATTTGGTCACATATCATCAAGGTCAAGGTCACTTTGACCCTTATGAAATGTGACCAAAATGGGGTAGTCAACCACTAAAAGTGACCATATCTCATGGTAGAAAGTGCCAATAAGCACCATTGTGCTTCCTATGTCTTGAATTAACAGCTTTTTGTTGCATGACCTTGGATGACCTTGACCTTGGGTCAAGATCACATGTATTTTGGTATGAAAAATGTGCAAAGCATTTCTTAGTGTATGATGTCTTTGGTAGGTTTAGTTGTTTGACCTTGACCTTGAAGGTCATCTGAAGGTCAAGGTCATATAAAGGTCAAGGTCAAGCATATGAGTCGTATGGGCTTTGCCCTTCTTGTTCATTCATTCATTCATTCATTCATTCATTTTTCATTCATTCATTCATTTTTTCATTCATTCATTCATTTGTTCATTTTTCTTTCTCTCCGCAGCACCATAGAACACCTGTTGCCACTGTTCCTGACGCAATTGAAAGATGAGTGTTACGTCAATTGAAATGTTGAGACAGAAAGCTTCTAAGTGGGACTGCATTTCAGATCGTACATGCAAATGACGTCATGCTATTAATGACGTCAAATTTGGCTTTGCCGTCAAATGTCATTTCAATCATTTTTCGACCGGTAATTTCGAGAATACGACCTTAGAAAACCACTTTCTCTTCAAGCCTCGATTCTGAAAATTTGATACATTCAATCGGACCTAACTTCCAGTTAGTGTGCAAAATCTCAAGGAAATCCGTCCAGTAGTTTTTGAGATATAAGCCGTGGAGACGGGACAGACAGACACACACACACACACACAGACAGATAAAGTCTGTAGGACCTCCAGTAAACCTGGAGGGATAAAGTCTGTAGGACCTCCAGTAAACCTGGAGGGATAAAGTCTGTAGGACCTCCAGTAAACCTGGAGGGATAAAGTCTGTAGGACCTCCAGTAAACCTGGAGGGACATGTACGTTATCATCCACGAATTCGCGTGAGCAAGCACGCAAGTTCGAGCTCACGTCAACACAAAAATACTACGTGCACGAGCGCAAATACACATACGCAATTTTGCACATTCAATTGCGTACATTCAAGCACATGCTCTTCCACACTGACTCCCTACACAAGAGTATGCAACTGCTTGCAATGATCAAAGGGAAACTACTCGGGCTAGCTGTTCTTGTTTTGGAGTTATGGATGAATGGATGGAGTGTTTTACGGTCTATCAGCCTTGTAGGCTCTATAAGGCCATTACGCACGAAAATCACTTGAACAGTTTAGAGTAAACGCTAATCTGAAGTCACGGTGTCCCTAGTTATTCGCCTCTTACGAATCGTGTAGCAGACCTGTGCACCCTCCATTGGAATAATCATAAGACAAGAAGATAAAAATCGTAAGATTTTTTGAAAAATCGTAAGATTTAAACGACTCGCCCGTGAACGGCGCAATTAGAGGGTCATCAGCTGTTCGCATCCAACCCTCACTGTCATCCTCTCCCACCTCTCGATCACTCGCAGCTTGAGAGGTCGACATTCTTGAGCTAATTACAGCTTGCCTGATCACTTCATCTAAAGTTTCCTCATCATCTTCATCTTCGGCAGCTGAAGGATTAAAATCCTCAAACAGTTTTCGCGATCGCGACATGTTGCCTCGAGCGTCCACTTCCATTCGTACAGGATAGCCCATAATTTCTACTATACCGCACATAAAATCGCCCTGATTTTTGATTGGCCAAGCTGAATACTGTAGAGAAACCTCTTCTGCATGAACTGGAGTCAGTAAACGTAGAGTTATATGATAGGCTTGTACTTTGGAGAGAGTCAGAGCGCGGCAATTGCCGAAACTGGCCGAAATTGTACAGAAAAAAGTAATGCCGGTCCGTAGAGTGAAAAATCAGAAGATTTTTCATGCCAGGCGAAAATCGTAAAAATTACGATTTTATCGTTCATGCCAGGCGAAAATCGTAAAAATTACGATTTTATCGTACAAGTGCACAGGTCTGGTGTAGGGAGACGCACTTGAAGTTATGAAGTATTCAGGCAACTGTTCATTCCAATCAAGATTCCTCTGTAATTTCACCTACTTTAGCTCAATTTCAAAGCAGTCATCAACACAACTCACTATCATCATCATGTCCATTTCGTCAGCTGTTCTTGTCACGGTTTTGCTACTAAATAATTAAGTGCCATCATTTTTCCAAACCTGCACATTGCAGAATCACTGCTGCAACCATGTCCGCCATCGCTTCCAAAGCACTCATTGAGGACATGCATGCTGGCTCATTCTAGCAGAAAATAAGAAAAACACAAAAATATTCAAGAAGTTATTGGCGTTTTTATTGCATACAGAGCACAAAGAGCTAGTAGATAAACTCACCACCTCTGCGCATTGGGGAAAACCATTAGGTATATCACAATCAGAAACCTTTTGAGCAACTAACAATTGAATCGGGCAGTTATGAATAAATAACATTATACCACCCATAATGCTACCGGTGAAACCAATCACTCGACCGATACAAGCTGAGATTGCGCATTTGATTGCAACAACTGTGTGTCCTTCGGTGCTGAGGTTGCATTCATCACTACAGACATGAATAAAAAGTTATGTGGTCATTTAAGGAGTAGGCCCGTCATCTAAAGCAGTTGCTAGTTTCATTAAACTTGTCTACTAATCCGTTCTGATTCATTCAGTAAGCACTGACTCTTAAAACCAGAATAATGAAGCAACCCTGAACTGGCTTATCAGTCATGAGTATTGTGTGCCTCACAACATCTCTAATCATCATAATCCCTTACATTCAGTGTGAAAAATTCTGTTTCTTTTACAAGAGACAAGCTACATGTCCTTGCTCTCAAACTGCCAGGTCTCCTATGTGCAATGCTATCATTCCTATTATATATAAAAATGTGCGACACAAATTGGCAAGGAAAAAGCATATGATCCATGATTTTTAGCTCAACACCAGGTTTGTCCCCATGCATGTAATACATACACAAGCCCAGCAAAGTAGGGAGTAATTAGGATAGTGACACAGGTTACAAGATGATATACTGGTGAGAGAGTTTCCTTCACTTGGCAGGGAACAAGATAGGAGTTATGATCCTTAGTGGTTTGATATTCTTCAAGCATTCCTCACAGGTCAAAATCAACTCCAGAGGTCTTGGCAGCATCTCTTTAAGACACCGTGGTCATCGTAACCTCCTCTGTAAGTATGTGGATGATGGTCCCTCAATTTTGTACTTTAAAGACAAAACAGTGCAGAAGGTGAGACCACAGCCCAAATTCACAAACACTGAGCTTTCAGCAAAGAGGGCAGGCAACAGCTAAATAAAAAAATCACACGGCCTCACAGCTCATTGTTTGAAACTATTTGGTCGCCACTGGCAAGCATGAGTACAATCAGTAGCAAGGAAAACATCACACAAAGGCGTTTTGTGCCACAGGGTGAACATGAACTGTCAGCATCTGGCCTTTGGTCAACTGACAAACTTGTACTAAGGAGGCCAAACAACAAATTCTCACAATTAGAACATGATGAATTACCAGAAATTTTGTCACATGTCTCCAAACAAGTTTTGTAAAACAGCACTTCCATCAAGCATATATCAGAGAATAGGGGAGATAAACTGAATTGCAACAGATAGACAGGAAACAACCGGAAATGCATCTTCTTTCCACTACATATCCTCAGTGTCTGATTGCAGAATGAAAGGTATAACTTATCAATAGCTCAGCATCAGCTATATCGGATTTCTACACATCAAAAGATAACGGTCAATACTTGTCTTTGATACTAGGCATCTGCAATCAGTGTGTACCTATGGAATATGATACAATATTATACCATGTTACACATCATCATGTGGAGATACATTTTCTGCGGCATTTCACGCTGGTAAAAATTTTACAGTTAAAATATGAAAAACACTCTACTTTATCTTTCTAATTACACCTTTGCTCCAAATCTCCAATAAATAGTCAAGGAAAATTACAAAAGAGAATCCGAGGGATTACAAAAATCCACACACTAAGCCCAAGAACAGAAATGGCAGCAAGCACTGCCCATGCACTTGTGCATCAGGAACCAAGGCACGCTATGCCTAGGTGCTCTGTCCTGGCAGGGAGCACTGCCCATGCACGAGCACCAGGAACCAAGGCACGCTATGCCTAGGTGCTCTGTCCTGGCAGGGAGCACTGCCCATGCACGAGCACCAGGAACCAAGGCACGCTATGCCTAGGTGCTCTGTCCTGGCAGGGAGCACTGCCCATGCACGAGCACCAGGAACCAAGGCACGCTATGCCTAGGTGCTCTGTCCCGGCAGGGAGCACGCCCATTGCATCTGAAGATCAGCAACCATCAACCAATCCCATCCCAGTCACAAGTGTCACTTATCTGTGGCCTTGCTCTTGTATGCCTCTACAGCCCACAGCTGTATCTGGGTGGCGCAGCTACACTGCGCATGCACCTACTCATTACAGGCATCTGTTCAAGCATTATTCTATCGTAGCTTTTGTATTTCTCATCAACACTGTGACTGTTGACAACTTCCATCAATTGAAACAAGCTCCCAAAAGTTTTCAACAGAAATAAAACATTTTCCTCAAGATGAAAAATCCATGATTTCTTATTAAAGATTACCACCACAGTGATGGCACTTGGGATCAATGTCTGACTGAGAAGTCAAAAATATCCCCAGGGTCAGGGAGTCATCAGAATTATTTATTTTTACATGTATATATCAATATATCCTAGGCAAACAGTATCACAATAATCAAGGGAAGTGTCAGCAGCATTCACAATGTAATGAAGCTTTTCTAAATATGAAAATCCTACACAGCAAATGAAAATGATACACAAGTGAGGAGTGCATTTGGGTAGATGGGGGGTGGGGGTGGGGGGAGAATTTCTTCAAGAAAAAATTATTATACCACTAGAGAGATGAAAAACCCCCCACCAAAACCTTGTCATCAAAAACATAGTCATTAAGTGAATATATAGCATTATCATGTGAAAGTACATGCTTGCCTAGTTATGCAGAATAAGACTGATAAATACTGAAGCAGAGCACATCTGGTAGTATTTATCTGAAGGCTCAACATCATTAACAAACCAAGCCCAAACAACTACCCCCCAAAAAAGCATTCTCAACCACAGATACGAAAATCTGCATGTATGAATAGCATTACAAAAGGATTGTCTGAATACAAACACAGAGATACAACTATAGGCCAGCACCACCGTCACATACAGGCACACTGATAAATAGTACCCATTCAAACGAAAGGATCAGCAAGAAACTGGCTTGGACTGTGGTGTTCATGATCATGCGTCCAATTGCATTTAGGTGTAACATAATGCATTACATTGTGCCAGCATTTTTCCACTCCAGCTAACTGTGAAAATCTTCATCTAAGGTGTGAATATCATTCAAAAAATAAACTTATTCCAAAAAAGTCCACACTATATGCTTTGGAGAGCAGTTCAAAGCTTTTACATGTGCTCCAAAGTGCTGGCGAGTCCTCTGTTCATCATGACCTGGCCAGCACATGGATGCAGTGCATAGGAGTGGTCTCACCATGCCAAAGCAACAGAGACCACTCAGGAGGATGGGCACCAAGAAATACAAACGGGCAGAAAATTGGTGAAGTTGCATGCAATGGCAATCCAGAAGGAATCTTTACCCTCAAAACCACATCAGACAAAAGCCTTTTGAGATCAAACAATCAGGAAGATTGGCACATAGTCTACAACAGATGAATGCTTGGCATCTATGATCCAGTCATCGGCACACCAAAATGATGGATAGCTACACAAGTCACACTGGTGTCTCAGTAACATGTGCATCTCTCTCAGGACTACTTCACTACAGTTCATGTTCAAATGGTGTACATGCACAGTGACAACCAAGCCAATATTTCTTTGTGCACATGCATGTGCACACAAACCTGCACACATGCATGCACACACAGACACATACACACACAATTATACATATTCATGTGCCAACACCCATTCATGGATACACTGTTTCAACTGCATATACACATTTGCAGAAAAACACAAGTAAAATATTAGGTTGTCAAAATTTTATGTGTACAAGAGATGAGCTCATGGCAAGTCAACCATTTAGACTACGGCATCTGCAACACCAAATA
Organism: Theodoxus fluviatilis; assembly: GCA_034096865.1. Lineage (NCBI taxonomy): Eukaryota > Metazoa > Mollusca > Gastropoda > Cycloneritida > Neritidae > Theodoxus > Theodoxus fluviatilis. The sequence goes on from JAWQFJ010001596.1 coordinate 56,573, forward strand.
TGGGGAGATGCAAAAAGGAATTATGATGTCTATACAACAGACCGTCACATCTCTTGAGCTCCCTGGCTGGAATGACACAAAGTATGCTGAAAATTCACACATGTAATACTGTAAAACCAGATACCTGGCAACCAACCAACATCCGAAGCCATCACCACTGGACTGACAGGACGCTCCATAGGGCACGAAGGAGCACTTCAAGCCCTGCCAGTCTACACAGCGCCTGGTCCAGCCATTGCTATAGCTCACGGCAAATGTCTCAAGCACAGGGAGAGGCCAAGAAATGGAAAGGTTGACAAGCAATAATGCCAGGCAACAAATCAATGAACAAACAAACATCCAAGCTGATGCCATGACAATTTGCAGAAATTGGTGACTACATACTAGAGCCAAATAAAGTTGATGTGCTACACATGCATTTCTTGAAGTATAGTTTTTTTACACTAGACATAACATGAAAAGCAATCCATGGAAAAGCAAACAAAATCTAATTAAACACCACTCATACTTCTTCAAAGTAAAAATAACTTACATCCAAAAACATTAATTCAAATATTGCCGTTTCATAGGACCCTGCAGGAAATACTTCACTATTATAAGAAAAGAAATGGCATTTCAAAAATAGATGATGCATATCAAGTCTGCAAATGGAAAGAACTTCTTAAATAGAAAAAACAAATGAAACAACACTCATGTTGATTCAAGATAAACTTTTTTTAAATTAAAAAATAAAAAACCCTTTGCTAAATAGCACAAAGTGACATAATGGAAAAGATTTTTCTTCAAACATTGAGCTCAAATGGTAGTACATTTTACTGCGCTCTCTCCTCCTTCAAAGCCCTAAAAGGGCACACGGGTGGATTCAAGATGAATGAGCACAAGTTGGGTTTCATTTTCAGCAGCAGCTTGGGCAGTGGTCAGCTGTTAGGAACTGTGATACCGTCACATTTTAACTAATAGCTTTTTGGTTTGGTTTTTCATAGCTCAAGTAAACTGTCAATTTATGCCGATGTTTCCAGCAGTCCACTATCTAATCCTGTAAGTAGGAGATGCAATTGACGGTTATCACAGGGTGGTAACAATCTCTCCAGGTCACCCCCTCTGGCCAAGAGAATGCCTTTCTCATCAGAAAATGTCTTGAAAAGACAACCTAATATACAAACACTTTTCAATTTTGTCATTTAATCACAGTTCTAACAATCCATAACCATGCCTTCTCTGGATATCTAAAACACACTACTTGGCAACACTCATCGAGACCACACCATGTACACATTCTGAGCTTCAACCAAAGTAGCTATCTGCTTGTGATTCACCCAAGCACACTAAAGTAATTTGATTGACAACAAGGAGAGAATGGGTAAAACGAGTTGAAAAAGAGTCTGAAGTCAGTCAGTCATTGAACAACTGTACCAAAGTGTAGAGAATGCAAAATAAACAGAACAAGGCACATACAATCTGACACAGATGAGACACTTTCAAGCAGCCAGCTCGACTCTGTCAGCCCTGCCAACCTGTCTCCATTTTCCATCTATTACTTCCAACCAGAACTTCACTCAGCAGTGTCACATTACACCTCATGCACCCCTACTCAGAATAGCTCTGTAGAGCCAGGAGAGCTGGGGGGCACACAAGGATCACTCAGAACAACGCATCGTTCTCCAATACCTACAGCCCGCACTCAGTTCCAGTCTAAAAAGTTTAGGCATCTTGGCCTCAGGCAGTCTATAAAGCTATTATCTATAGGCCTGATGTCAACATATAATTTTCTGTCCTTGTATATTATTGCAGGAACCTGCATGATTACTTTCAATGACTCCAACAATGTGAACAAAGAGGCCAAACATGTGATCCCCCCAACCATTAGACATTTCAATGCACAGCTGCAACTAGTCGTCTTAAAGCTTGCCTGGCAGCACAAATGCCCATTTTTTCAGATGTACATGTGTGTGTGTGTGTGAGAGAGAGAGAGAGAGAGAGAGAGAGAGAGAGAGAGAGAGAGAGAGAGAGAGAGTGAGAGAGTGAGAGAGAGATTGATTGATTGATTAATTGATTTCAGCCAACAACCCATCAAATTCATAAAGATATTCAATATGATTCGTGTGTGCCATTGAACGGCAAATTCACAAAATATAATGGTACTATAATCCATTTTCTGTTTTACAAAAAATAAATGCGTACATAGATGCAGAGAAGATAAGATTATGGACAGAGGAAACTGATCGATTATCTATTTCGAGTGTAAAATTGACCGCGTTATGGACAGGTAAAAAATATCTTAACTAGTAAAAAAGGATGAACCATTTGAACTTGTGTGTAGGTAAAGGAGCTAAAATGTCTCATGCATCAACTGTATTCAGTAGTTATGCACACTACTTAAAAAGAAGGAGGACCAAAATATGTATATATATAGACGCAGAACTGTAGAGATTTTTGGACACAAGAAAACTGGCTGGTTACCTGCTCAAAGTTGTAATTCTTTGACATTATGGACAGGTCAAAGCCTCTTGACAAGTAAGAAGATGGGGCCATATCAAAAACCCATCTACAGATTAGGAGAAATATCGTCCCAGAGAGAGGGAGGGAGAGAGGGAGGGAGGGAGGGAGGGAGGGAGGGAGGGAGGGAGGGAGGGAGGGAGGGAGGGAGGGAGGGAGAGGAGAGAGAGAGAGAGAGAGAGAGAGAGAGAGAGAGAGAGAGAGAGAGAGAGAGAGAGAGAGAGAGAGAGAGAGAGAGAGAGAGAGAGGGGTCTTCTTCACTGAGACAGACAACCCATCTTGGCATTTAAGTACAACACCATGTGCACATGTTACAGGATGACCGAAGGGGTAGAGGAGTGCTGGTACAACAGGTGGCACAAAATCTATCTGTACATCACACCTACTTTAAAATGCAGCCCACATCCATTTAAGCAATTTAATAAAACAACATATTTGAAAAACAAAGGATTCAATTACAGGATAATGTCCATTGCATATGTTGGTATTTCCACTTGTCTGTCATGTTCTCATATTTGCTCTAAGAGAAGGCTTTTCCAATTTCTCGAATCGTAGTTTATTCGCATTGTATATACGTTGCAACATCACGTGTTTTTCGTGTGTCACACCCGTCTATCAGTTTTGCCACATCTCTGTAACATGAGCTTTGTGTGTGTTTGAGAATACATTTCTTTCTCAAGTCTTCATACATGTAGCAATGCAATAGAAAGTGGCATTCATCCTCTCTTTCACTGCAAAATGGACAGTCTCTAAAGGGGCTTTGTTCTTTATATGTCACGTTCACACTAAGGGCATTGTTCCCTAAATGGAAATGTACAAAGGCATCCCTAAATTTCTTAATGTTTATATAGTTCAAATAGCTTTCACACAGTAGCATTTGCTTGAATGAACTAAACAAGGCAAACCGATCTATGCTAGCCATTTTCGAGTTCCAATCTTGCTGATAACAGTCTCCTAAGAGAAAGAAAAAGAGAGAGACAGTGACAGACAGGCAGAGTCATAGAGAGATGCTGAGGAATTAAATGAAGGTCAGCCAATCAGTAAGAGACAGTGAATCAGTGAGAGTAACACAGAGAGAGATCAAGCACTTTCATAACTTTAGTTCGAATTCAAAGCATAAAGGAGTGCAGTGCATAAGCAACCGTACAGCCACATTGTATCACAAATATAGACTAGTCTCACAGTGTCATTTCTGCAGCATCTAACTGCAAACATTTTTATTATTTAAAGACACAAGGCCAAATGAATAAAACTTTCTCAGTTTCCTTCATGATATGGAGAATGAACTTCAAAAACTTCACACAGATTAAAAAAGGTATCCCTTTGGTGCATGACACACACAAGATATAAACAAGGTTGAGATTTCACTCTCAATTTCCAGGTACCCAGAATCAACTGATTCACTTGCAACAGTTTTGTAAATGAAATCAACCAATTTATTGAGTCTGCATGTACAATAATTAAGAGTGCTAAAAGCTTTAAAGACATAGGTCCATCCATTACAGCAAAATTTACATCTTTGAAACTGAGAGCGAGAGAGAGAGAGAGAGAGAGAGAGAGAGAGAGAGGTAGAGGTAGAGGTAGAGAGAGAGAGAGAGAGAGAGAGAGAGAGAGAGAGAGAGAGAGAGAGAGAGAGAGAGAGAGAGAGAGAGAGAGAGAGAGAGAGAGAGAGAGAGAGAGAGAGAGAGAGAGAGAGAGAGGTAGAGGTAGAGAGAGAGAGAGACAGAGAGAGACAGAGAGAGAGACAGAGAGAGTCAGATACCCAGACTATTCTTTCAGTCCAGGGTACAGACCCCATGGGGTTTTATGAAGGAACAGCAGACAGCACAACCAATTCCCAACATAAGAGGAGGAGAGTGCCAGTAATGTATGTAATGTCATGACCATGCTGTTGTATCCTTATGCTTCTCACTGTCCTGTGCCAGTATTTCCTGAAGTTAAAAACACGAGTATTTTTACATTTCACGCTGGGGAAAACATATTAAAGAGCCAGGTTAAATGAATGATGGTGTAGACAAGAAACTGACTTGATGGAACACAGAGCCTCCCTCTGTACATCCCAGACACATCAACATGCTGCACACACACGCAGACTATTTATTGGATTTGGGGGATATAGACAGTGCATTGATTCCAAAGTGTTCACACATCTCATCCACCTGAAATGATAGAAAGATGACAAAATATCAAACCCATGAAGGCAAAGCAAAAGAAATTGTAATGGGCTAACCATAGTCCATTATCATATTAAGGTGAAGATGTCCTTTACTCGGCATACCAACTTACCGATGTACATCACAACTGAAAACAAAGGTGCCTCATGGCTTATCATTAACATACACACTATCATGACAAACTTTCATTCATGTGCATACAAATACATCTGAGTGTGTCTACAATACTGAGCAAATTGATGGTGTGTGTGGTGCAATAAAGATTTTGTTCAAAATATGGCTTCTTCTATCACTTGAATGATGGCAATGCATTAAGATGATGTTAATGTATAAATTTGTATATTATTGGCGATCTGCATGATGACTTTAATACCAAACTAATAATAAAATCTCGAAATGTGTACCCAAAATGGCTTCCTAAAGTGGGAACGGCAACAGTGGGTCAACTCAAACAGCTATTGTGACTTTATTCGTCCATTATCCCAAGAATTTGTGCTTTTTATTTAGGCTTCATACATTGAAAAATCGGGGTCAAACTGGTTTTTTTCTTCTTTAGACCTAGATATTAGCACAATTATGGTCGAAACTGTGCGTTAGGGACGCACCATAAGTGTCCCGTTGCGATGCACTTTTTAAACGTTCGTAAGTTGGCGACAACATAAGCTCAGCGTGTCCACTATGCACATCAGCAAACTATACCAAAAGTACTTCATTTTGCACCCTAATAGTTTGCAATTATTCAAAAGATTTTGATGCTGAGAATATTTTAACACAGTGGTGTCTCAAATGTAGCGTCGGTAACGCACCCCAAACGATCTCAAACAATTTTTCGTAGCTGGGGTTCCGACCGATTTTAAAGAGGTCAGGACATTCCCCACCAAATTCCGCACAAACTGATGACGTTTACACAGAAAATCCAAACTTATTTTGGTCGTGGAGCACAAAAAACAGTGACGTGTCCCTGCATCCGGTCCATGGTGCATCGCTAACGTGTGTTCGGAATTTTGAAGGTAGCTAGCGAAATCGACGGTTTTCATCATCATCTTCGACCATCTGCTTCACTAAAGAACAAAAAGTTAGTTGATGTGGCCATTGTGATCCCCGCAAGTGATCTTAATCAGGGAGAATTCATGGTTCGGTTCATGCGAAAATGTGTCAATTACTTTGTGTTTCCACAAATTGATGACTTGTCTGTCATTACACGAGCCGAGGCCACTGTAGAGATCCTCCAGCCACCAACAATTGACAATAGACAGCGCCATTTTTTCCAAGAATAGTGAGCGATTGGTTACTTGTGTGTGTGTGACATTGAACAGGATGTGTTTTGCTGACTTGAAAACTTCTTTTATTATGTGTTTTTGACAAAGAAATTGTCAGTTTACTAACATTATGTACATTGTCTTTTTTGTACTCACTTGAATATTTTTTTATGGACGTTCTAGCTTACGACAGTTAAACGCTTTATTTTGCATTTAGGGGGTAGGGGTGCGATCTTTCATCTTAGTGCGTTGAACCTGCAAATTTATAGATACTATTATTGACCATCTATTATCACTGTATTAGCCTTTGAAATAAATGTTTTAGAATGTACATATCTCAACTTGTTTCTGTGTGAGTGCACATTTTTCCTCTTCCTTGGTATTATGGTGTCCCGCGTAATTCTGTAATGCTTAGTCATATATATATATTTTTTTGAAAACGAGTTATTACAGTTAATTCTGTTTGAGCCACAACAACAACAAGTAGTAATGGTAACATTAAAAAACAATTTAGTTTAATTGTACTTTTCCTTGCTATTGTATTCAAAGTTTTGTTCTGTCGTTATGGATGCTACGGTGTCCCATTACATTTACGCAAATGTGACATTCACACATGAAGTTAGAAGTGCAAGATCTGTTAGTCATGACTTGATGCAGTGTAATCTAGTACATAATGAAGAAAAATTAAGAAAACACATACATTTTTTGTGAGATACAAGGCATGGTGTCCCAGTGTTGCATGGATAACGCCTGCATGCCCCCCGTAGCAAACATGCCGATTGCGGTACAACTACTAAAGATATTCATTTTTTTGTTTCAAAATGTGTTTCTACATTGGTTTAGCTATCTATAAACTTGCAAAATATTGTTGTGATTTTAATTTGAAATTTTAGCTCTATTTCCCCCTTTTGTTCCCAGTATTGTAGACACACTCATCTGAATACTTAAAACTTGAGGAAAACAATCTTTTCAGATAGTGTAAAATTACTAATGCCGTTAATGGCATTTGAAAAATTTAGTCCAGAAAGATAGATAACATTCAAAGCAAAGAAATTCACACAGTTGTGATTGTGAAAGATTCATCAATAATGCACTTTCTGAGCCCATTGACTTCACCTTAACCTCTACCAAGGCAATTATGTTTTACCCTTGGTCCATTCATTAATTAGTTATTCAGCAAAGTAACTCAGTTTATAACAGATTCTGATGACATTTGGGGCAAGGTCAGGGTTTCACCCAAGGAACAGTCCATTCAAGTTTGGAGACTATCTGTTCTCTTCTTTTGGAATTACAACCAAAACAGAAATATTATCAACTATTCCTAAGTTGATGACGTCAACCTATTAATGACCCTGCTAGCTGGTGTGGTGATAACATGAACGAAAATTCTTAGGCCAGATCAGGCTAGGAGAAAATCCCGCCTGAGTGAATTATGCAGGTCACAGCAGAGTAGTTATGGTTTCCTTGGTGGAGGTTTCCGCTCTCAGGGTGCTCTCTGGTAATCTTACTTTGACAAACACTAACAAGAAGGGCAAAGCCCATACGACTCACATGCTTGACCTTGACCTTTACATGACCTTGACCTTCAGGTGACCTTCAAGGTCAAGGTCAAACAACTAAACCTACCAATGACATCATACACAAAGAAATGCTTTACACATTTTTCCTACCAAAATACATGTGACCTTGACCCAAGGTCAAGGTCATCCAAGGTCATGCAACACAAAGCTGTTAATTCAAGACATAGGAAGCACAATGGTGCTTATTGGCACTTTCTACCATGAGATATAGTCACTTTTAGTGGTTCACTACCCCATTTTGGTCACATTTCATAAGGGTCAAAGTGACCTTGACCTTGATGATATGTGAACAAATGTGTCTCATGATGAAATTATAACATGTGCCCCACATAATTATTAAGTTTGAAACAGTTATCTTCCATAGTTCAGGGTCAAGGTCACTTCAAAACATGTATACAATCCAACTTTGAAGAGCTCCTGTGACCTTGACCTTGAAGCAAGGTCAACCAAACTGGTATCAAAAGATAGGGCTTGCTTTGACCTATATACCACTTGTAGCTAAGGTCGCCATTCTCAATAACGTGGGAGAAAATTGGGAAAATGTGAAAAATGACTGTTTTTGAGACCACATTTATGGCTCCTGTGACCTTGACCTTGAAGCAAGGTCAAGTCACTATGTATGTTTTTTGAGGCCTTGTCATCATACACCATCATGCCACATTTGGTGTTGATAGACTTAATAGTCTCCGAGAAAAATCCAACGTTTAAGTTTTTTACGCCCGGACGGACGCCCGGACGGACGGACGGACGGACGCCCGGACGGACGGACGGACGGACGAAACGGCTCAGTACATAGACTCACTTTTGCTTCGCATGTGAGTCAAAAACCATGTCATTACTTCAAGATTGTCTTAATCCCAGCATTATAAAAGAGCCAGCATAAGCGATATTCATCAGAAGGTATGCAAAGGTCATCATTAATGCCCTATGTCAACACATGCAGGACAACATCCACAAGACCACATAAGAAAAGACATGACTCAAAATATTAGGTTTCTTACAAAACGACCTTTCCCCTCTGTGAGACAACAGACACACAACCAAAGTGCAAGAAAAAACACACTCACCACATAGAATCCAAAAATGACGTGGGATAACGTGACAAAGATGCAGTAGGCCCACAAGAGGTACAGTTCAATCACTCCCAGATCAAACAGACTGCAGGCCACCACAATGGTAACCAGTGGGTAGATTTTGCGGTTGATCAGCTCACAGCGTGTGTTGCTCATTTGGGCTATAATTAGTTTGCTCTGGAAAAAAAGAAGAAGAGAAATTGGACTCATGAGAAAGAAATTCTAACATTGAAATGACAAACTCTGATCTTTCCCCAGGTATCATTCCACAGTCTTTGTTAAATAAAAAATGTGTGTAATTTTCTTCCCTACTGTAAAGAAACAACTTCGAAAGATTTATACAATTATCAAAATCCTGCTTAAAAGGTAAACCATATATTGCTAGATGCTATAATTACACCAGATGTTTTGCGACAGTCTGGGGTGCACCTTGCTTGTGATTTGTCTTGAATATTCATATGTATGATGTATATTCATACAGCAGTGAATAGTTGGCAAAATTACCATAGGTACATTATAAGATGTCTTGAACATGCTAACATGGACACAAATTCACTGGTTTTTCAGTTCATTTAATGTATGTTTCTTTTCAACTAAAACACATAACAGTTGAGTTTTCAAGTAACTTTTATCAAAATTATGCACTGACAGTTAAACAGATAAAATGTTTCCTGGTAGTATTCTTGCAGACGGCACTGCTGATGAATTATCCTTTGTGCATCACCCAGACAATTCAAAATAAGAAAATACATTTTCCCATTAAGCAGTACAAGTCTACCAGTACTAATAGATTATCTGTGGAACCTCAGAAAAGAAAAAGGATAAAAGGTATATAAAAAGTCATTGGAAAAGTCTCCTCACAGTCACAGCAGCATTTTTCTTTCCTTTTTATATTTTGCATGATGAAAAAAAAAGTTAAGGTCAGCAGGAAAAATAAAAGGGTCAGCAAGGTTACTTTAACCACCGTCTTTTTTTTGGTGCTTAATGTTGGAGAAAACAATGGTCACAAACAAGAACCACTCTCATTTCTTCAAATGCTTCATACACCAGCTTACATTAATGATGCACAAAACAGTGGTCGCAAACAAGAACCACTCTCATTTCTTCAAATGCTTCATACACCAGCTTACATTAATGATTCACAAAACAGTGGTCGCAAACAAGAACCACTCTCATTTCTTCAAATGCTTCATACACCAGCTTACATTAATGATGCACAAAACAGTGGTCGCAAACAAGAACCGCTCTCATTTCCTCAAAACACTGCACACACCAGCTTACCACAATGTTGGAGGAAATTGTGCTAGCAAGCAGGAACCAATCACACCCTTCAGGATCAGCTTACCGCAATGTTGGAGGAAATGGTGCTAGCAAACAGGAACCAATCACACCCTTCAGGATCAGCTTACCGCAATGTTGGAGGAAATGGTGCTAGCAAACAGGAACCAATCACACCCTTCAGGATCAGCTTACCGCAATGTTGGAGGAAATGGTGCTAGCAAACAGGAACCAATCACACCCTTCAGGATCAGCTTACCGCAATGTTGGAGGAAATGGTGCTAGCAAACAGGAACCAATCACACCCTTCAGGATCAGCTTACCGCAATGTTGGAGGAAATGGTGCTAGCAAACAGGAACCAATCACACCCTTCAGGATCAGCTTACCGCAATGTTGGAGAAGGCAGTGCCTGTGGTCCAGTAGAAAAGGCGGGGCTGCTTTTCAATGATGTCATAGGAGGACACATATGTCCAGGTGATGAGCAGCACAAAGAGCAGCAACGTGGAGACCACAGGCCTCATGGCCTCAGTGGGTGACCTCATCTTCCCAGTTCTGTTGGCATAGGATCTGGCAACAGGGACGAACAAGTTGCACGTGATTATGGACATTTGAGCATATTTTACTGTTAATGGTGAAAATTTCTTTTCAAATGCATTTTTAGATACTAGTGGGAATTGACTGAGGAAAACCCTTTTTACAATTCTTCTTCATCAAAAACAAAACATTCCATCCTGGTAGTAATGTAGAACAAGAAGGGCAAAGCCCATATGACTCACATGCTTGACCTTGACCTTTATATGACCTTGATCGTCAGGTGACCTTCAAGGTCAAGGTCAAACAACTAAACCTACCAATGACATCATACACTAAGAAATGCTTTACACATTTTTCCTACCAAAATACATGTGACCTTGACCCAAGGTCAAGGTCATCCAAGGTCATGCAACACAAAGCTGTTAATTCAAGACATAGGAAGCACAATGGTGCTTATTGGCACTTTCTACCATGAGATATAGTCACTTTTAGTGGTTCACTACCCCATTTTGGTCACATTTCATAAGGGTCAAAGTGACCTTGACCTTGATGATATGTGAACAAATGTGTCTCATGATGAAAGTATAACATGTGCCCCACATAATTATTAAGTTTGAAACAGTTATCTTCCATAGTTCAGGGTCAAGGTCACTTCAAAATATGTATACAATCCAACTTTGAAGAGCTCCTGTGACCTTGACCTTGAAGCAAGGTCAACCAAACTGGTATCAAAAGATAGGGCTTGCTTTGACCTATATACCACTTGTAGCTAAGGTCGCCATTCTCAATAACGTGGGAGAAAATTGGGAAAATGTGAAAAATGACTGTTTTTGAGACCACATTTATGGCTCCTGTGACCTTGACCTTGAAGCAAGGTCAAGTCACTATGTATGTTTTTTGAGGCCTTGTCATCATACACCATCATGCCACATTTGGTGTTGATAGACTTAATAGTCTCCGAGAAAAATCCAACGTTTAAGTTTTTTACGCCCGGACGGACGGACGGACGCCCGGACGGACGCCCGGACGGACGACACGGCTCAGTACATAGACTCACTTTTGCTTCGCATGTCAGTCAAAAAAGGACACATTTGTACATTATTACTTCTCCTATAAAACAGTTAGTGTAGCACCTTCTACTCAGAACACCGAGAAAAACAAACAATTCACACACAAATGTTTTAAAATATAAAGGTAGTCATGTAACAAGCAGGTCTAACTCTAACTCTCACTTCATTATATTGAGAGAAAAAAATCATTAGAAACACGCTCAAAATGGAAACCTCATTTCTGTGTGCTTTTAAGGTGAGTATGCAAGCATGCAAGTCTAGTACCTAAAAAAAAGACTATTTCATGGGGAATCCAAAACCTCGCCAAAGATTACTGGACTAGTTATTGGCATCAATAAGTGAAGCAGAGATTAACATAATTACAAGCGTTGTGATGGGAAAACGTTACTCCTATACAACAAATCCCTCACCTGTAGATGTTAACGAGAGTGCAAGGTAGTGTCAATCCAATGAAGCCCACTGCAAATATAAACCCAAAGAGAAGACCATTATAGACCATCTTCCCACATCAAATCTCTAAATTACTACACAATGTGCATTTAACAGTGCCTGAAATGGTTGGCTTCCACCAGCTCCCTTTCACTCACTGTGAACTACTGCATGCTCAGTAAGTTCATCTCTAAATTCTTACCTTCAGGAGGAAAATGAAAGAATGACAGTCATGCAACTCCATCAAGTTAACATTTTAATTATAACTGTGCATTGTTACAAGCTAGTATTTCATGAGTATCAATTTTTCTATTTTTTCCCTTCTCCAATGATTTACCAAATCTTTTGAAGCAATAGGCAGACATACATCAAGTATTTGAGTTGTTCTCCCGAGTTCGTGACTAAAACCAGAAAAATGGACTAAATTTTTAACATTCACTTTAGCAATTCTTAATGTCATTTTTGGACAGCTTAGTCATTACAGTATCAGAGAATGTAACCAAAAAAGCAGCAGCAGTAGTACTTTTTTTTAAAACAGACGATGGATTCACGTTCGCAGTTTTAGATTTAAAATCAAGGTAACGCACGCTTCATCTGTGACTTTATTGAAGAATTAATTTTTTTACATCGCACACAAAATGCTAATGTTTTCTGTATGAGTTTGATCTATTGAATCAGTACTTTCGATTTTAAAACCTAGCGGTGTGTGTTGAATGCGTTCGGGAGGAAGCGGCTTGTGAAAAAAGCAAGTCCACAGTTATTGTGACATCGCGGTTTTCTTGCTGGGAAAAGCTAAATAAAACTTTAATTAACAGATTCACAGCAGAATTTTAAAACACCAATGGCATACTTTGCTGCAGATAGTTTGTGGAGTGTGTTGGGTCAGCCGTTCCACTTTTTGGCCACCATTTTGACGGCAATTTTACATTATTTATTGCTCTAACATGCACAAACTTTACTTTCATCAAATCCCACTGCTCATGGTGTTTCTTGGACATATGTACAACCTCCTGATGCAATGTTTCTTTGCCTAATACTTAAAAATAGCTGGTTATAAGAAACTTTAATAGAGCACCCCATCCAGTCATGAACCTGGGAGAACAACTCATTTCCATAAAGAGATCTACTAATTATTAACTCATAAACATGGTGTTTCCCTGAATTCTACCACATCAACATTTTCACATTTTTATTTTTTTTATCATGCATGTCAGGCAATTTAAAACTATTTTACAGCTTGAATGAATTTGAAATCCAGCCATGCAGTCAAATAAGAAACACCTTTCCATCTCTAGCAACTAACTTTCACACATTTCCACAACATTTAGTTTTAACTAATGTTCAAAGCATTAAAAAGGCAACACAAAAACCCAGAGTCAGTGCACACAATGCTGTGAACAAAACTCGCTACTCCTGAAGGAAACAGAGAGCCCTGGACCAGCGGGTCATGCTCACCATAGCAGATGATCTCAAAACACTCGGCGGCTGTGAGGTTGATGATGGGCATGGAGAACTTCCACAACTCATAGCCCCCTATCCAGGTGATGAGGTACACAATCACCATGGCCTGCAACAGACAGACACATACTTTCAAGATACTAAATGAACATAAAGATAATCATAGACACCATATGTTTTATGTACAGTCTAGTAAAGAATTCATAATTCGGATTTCTCCTGTCCCAGGTATTGAACCACTGCACTGCAGCTCGTGCATAATCAAATGCCAAAGCTTGTTCACCTAGTCCTAAATCCATCTGTCAAAAGACAGGGTATCAGTAGGCGAGTAGAGGTTGAGGAGCTGACTATGCACTCATGCAGGAGGGGAGACTACAAGGTGTTGAAAGAAGCTTCTTTCAAAACGTTTTTTTTTTCTTTTTTGGCACATCATAGACGTTGAATCAACACTAAGTCTCACAGAGGGGAAGGTGCATCAATAATGTTCACTTTATACATGTACATTCGTATTCATTCACACACACAGGGTAACAAAAACACATAGTCCAGTCTAGTAAAATGGATTGAACCACCACCAAAGCACTCAAAGCCCCTTAGCCAGGTAAGGCACCCAAAAAAAAGTGGTTACAGTAACAATTGGCCCCCCGAAAAGAGTCAGAAGGTCAGTCTGACTTTTTTTTAAATAGAAGTGGCCAGATTGAGCATTAAAAAGTTCATCTTTCGCTGAAAGAGATTTTTAAAGACGTAAATAGTGCTTGTAGGGCAAGGAAGATGAAACAGCATGCCGTTTGTTTTTTTACTATCAATTTTTGTCCCCAACGATCCAAAAATAGGTCAGGGTTGGCAGAAAAATATAGGGTTGGTTGGGTTATCATAACCACAACTATTTTTTTACTTAACCCTTTCCATGCCAGCTTCGTCATTATATTATGCAACTGCCAGTGCCAGGGAATTTCAGTAAAAATTACGTAATACAACACTGAGTTCAGGAGAAAAATCTTATCTCAATTTCAGTGCATAACAACCCTATAAAACCCATATTTCTTTGAAAGCACAATCAGGAACACAGCAAACACAATGACATGCTTTTTAGAGACTTTATTTCTTAAATCAAGCTTGAATAAAACAAAATTTACCAAAGCCTTCTAAAAAATTTTTTTATGATTTCTTGTACATGGTATACTCAACCAAAAAAACCCCAACCAATTTCTGATTTGTTTTTCAGATTGTAAACTATGTCTCAAATGTCTCAGAATATTTTTTCTTACAAAATATTTATGAAACTAAATACTGAAAATTATTTGAACATACTATATCAACAGTACGAAGAAAGATACAAACTGTAACACCTACAGCAATTACTGTAGATAAAGTCATGCAAAATTGCTATCATGCCAGCAAAATGCAAGAAGGAACTACTGTATTCACACTAGAATAAAAAGGCTTGTAGGATACTTTCTCTTCAGCCTTCAGGTAGTAACAATGCTATCTACATAATGATGAAAATGAGGAATTCACATGTACCCACTTTTCAAAGTCATGCATGATTGCTATGATCAATATCATGCCAGGCAAATTCAACAAGAAACAACTGCAGTAATTACTATGAGCTGTGAAGGAAAGAATTGTAATATTTTGTCATGCATGCATCTCAATGAAAAGTCAGTTCAAGTGAGCAGTCCAGTATTTCAGCTTGAAGCATGGAGCAGGGTAGAATCCAAGCTAATCAGGACAGTCTGGCCACAAGCTTTTGGAGACCCAGGAGATTCCCTTCTAGTGGCAGACATGGCACAACCTAACCTGGTACAATAATTAGGTCCTTTTGCATGCCGAGGGAATATCCACCACTAGACAGAACTTTCAGAATTTCTTTACTGTGTGGTAAATTCAAAAGTATGGAACAGCACAGAGGCCAGGCTGGTCAGGACAGTAAGGGCACATGACCATGGTGACACAGCAGATGCCTTTCTTGTGGCAGACCCGACATCGCTTGGCCTGGTACCCTGTTTGTCTGTAGTGGTTTTCTTATTTCTCCAGGCAAGAAGCCTGGAATGCCTTTGAAACCCACGCAGCTAAGGTTTGGTTTCCATACCGATTGGTTTCAGAAACGACATGGTGAATGAGACTGTCCATGATGAACAGCTGATAGTAGTCAACAGGCTGAAAGTTCGCAGTGCTGACTTTGATCCCGGCATGTCCTGAAAACTGAGGAATTTGAGGTGACTCACGATTTGGGGGAAGGAAATCTCCCTCAAAGCGGGATTGCCTAGGCTGAGGACTACATATCACTGCCCTCCCACGATGCTGTCCTCTGCATGCGCGAGTCCCTCGACCACAGCACGTGCGTGAAGAGTTGACCACGCCTCCGTGATGCTCGACGAGAAGATGCAGAGGCCGATGCCCGACGAGAGGAGGGATAAGGCGATCCTCGATCACGAGGGGATGATGGTTCATCGTCTGAACTCATTTCAGAGTCAGAAGCAGAAGCAGAAAGGCCAGACGCTGCCACGACAGGTTGTTCCACAATCTCGGATTCATCACTCGAGTCGCCAACCTCCGCGAACACACATTGAGTGCAAAGTTCAAGATCGTCATCGTCACTGACCTGATCAAAGGAATCTGTTGACTCTAAATCGCTATCTAAGTCTTCCTCCTCTGCTTCACCAGCCTCTGCTAACCGAGCAGGCGATACTTGACCACGCTTCACGCCTTTGCTTGTAGACGGTGTGGGCGCTGCCATTGTTTACAATTGCGCATGATAACTGCGCACTTGTTTGACGCTCCCCTTAGCCAAAATACACTCTGCTGCTATGATCAGACTGTAGCATATCCTAGTGTTTGCCTAGGGTAAGCGTTCCTGTTCGTTTTGTCATCAAAAGCTGAACACAGGGGTATCTACAAATTTCGGAATCTCTGTGACCGAATAATCGGTCATAAGGGCACTATGGAGGGCGTAATCGAGTGACTGAATATTCGGTCATTAGGGCATGGAGCGGGTTAATGATGTATACAATGACCATAGCCTGATACCGACAGATACATACTTTATGATACTAAATGAACATAAATATATGAACCATACATAAGTTCCATACATTTTATGTATAGTAATAATAGCAAGGATAACTGCACCATTCCTTCACCCCACCCTCTTTTCACTTCTGAGGTAAAAGGCCTTAAATAAATTTAAACAAGAAGGGCAAAGCCCATACGACTCACATGCTTGACCTTGACCTTTACATGACCTTGATCTTCAGGTGACCCTCAAGGTCAAGGTCAAACAACTACACCTAGCAATGACATCATACACTAAGAAATGCTTTACACATTTTTCCTACCAAAATACCTGTGGCCTTGACCCAAGGTCAAGGTCATCCAAGGTCATACAACACAAAGATGTTAATTCAAGACATAGGAAGAACAATGGCGCTTATTGGCACTTTCTACCATGAGATATGGTCACTTTTAGTGGTTCACTACCCCATTTTGGTCACATTTCATAAGGGTCAAAGTGACCTTGACCTTGATGATATTTGACCAAATGTGTCTCATGATGAAAGTATAACATGTGCCCCATATAATTATTAAGTTTGAAACAGTTATCTTCCATAGTTCAGGGTCAAGGTCACTTCAAAATATGTATACAATCCAACTTTGAAGAGCTCCTGTGACCTTGACCTTGAAGCAAGGTATGCCAAACTGGTATCAAAAGATAGGGCTTACTTTGCCCTATATACCATATATAAGTGAGGTATCCAATCTCAAAAACTTCAGAGAAAATTGAGAAAATGTGAAAAATGGCTGTTTTTTATACAACATTTATGGCCCCTGCGACCTTGACCTTGAAGCAAGGTTAAGTCACTATGTGTGTTTTTTGAGGTCTTGTCATCATACACCATCATGCCACATTTGGTATTGATAGACTTAATAGTCTCCGAGAAAATTCCAACGTTAAAGTTTTCGGACGCCCGGACGCCGGGACGGACAAAACGGGTGAGTACATACTCACTTTTGCTTCGCATGTGAGTCAAAAACCAACAAAAAGAAACGAAACCCCACTAGGGTACTTTTGTAAACAAATTTTTGCTATATCATTATATTTCATGGATTTTTAAAATAACTTTAGATGGAAAAAACAAACACAATCAATATCAAATAATTACAGTAAGTTTTAAGTTGGCTTCCTAGTATTGGTGCTGTTTATAATACACATCATGGAGAAGAATACAAGTTCTTCTGATACATGAAAACATACGCATACAAGTTTAAACATTTTTTTAAAAGTAATCCTAAGCACAGCCACAATGCATCCTGTCACAAATAGCCTGGCGAAACACAATCTCACCACAGCAAAGGCATTCTACCACAGCAAAACAAACAAACAAGAAATAATGCACCATACAATACACCACAGCACACATACAATACCCCACAGCACACACACAATACACCACAGTACACACACAATACACCACAGCACACACACAATACACCACAGACACACAAATACACCACAGCACACACACAATACACCACAGCACACACACAATACACCACAGCACACACACAATACACCACAGCACACAAACAATACACCACAGCACACACACACAATATACCACAGCACACGCACAATACACCACAGCACACACACAATACACCGCAGCACACACACAATACACCACAGCACAAATACATAGGAGCAGAGCAATGGGCATAAAGAAGTGCAGCTTAAAACAACTGCTTCTCATTACAGCCATCAACAACTCTCATACATCACAGTCACAGTCATCACAGAGCACTACAGCCACAACCATATAACACTT
>JAWQFJ010001596.1:77250-82250 GCA_034096865.1 Theodoxus fluviatilis
CCACACAACCAGAAAGGCAAGGCAAGGGAGGCAGGCCTACCCAGTGTGTGGGACAGGAAGGTGGAGATGGCTCCACACAGCCAGAAGGTCAAGGCAAGGGAGGCAGGCCTACCCAGTGTGTGGGACAGGAAGGTGGAGATGGCTCCACACAACCAGAAAGGCAAGGCAAGGGAGGCAGGCCTACCCAGTGTGTGGGACAGGAAGGTGGAGATGGCTCCACACAGCCAGAAGGTCAAGGCAAGGGAGGCAGGCCTACCCAGTGTGTGGGACAGGAAGGTGGAGATGGCTCCACACAGCCAGAAGGTCAAGGCAAGGGAGGCAGGCCTACCCAGTGTGTGGGACAGGAAGGTGGAGATTGCTCCACACAACCACAGAGTCAAGGCAAGGGAGGCAGGCCTACCCAGTGTGTGGGACAGGAAGGTGGAGATTGCTCCACACAACCACAGAGTCAAGGCAAGGGAGGCAGGCCTACCCAGTGTGAGGGACAGGAAGGTGGAGATGGCTCCACACAGCCAGAAAGTCAAGGCAAGGGAGGCAGGCCTACCCAGTGTGTGGGACAGGAAGGTGGAGATGGCTCCACACAGCCAGAAGGTCAAGGCAAGGGAGGCAGGCCTACCTAGTGTGTGGGACAGGAAGGTGGAGATGGCTCCACACAGCCAGAAAGTCAAGGCAAGGGAGGCAGGCCTACCCAGTGTGTGGGACAGGAAGGTGGAGATGGCTCCACACAGCCAGAAGGTCAAGGCAAGGGAGGCAGGCCTACCCAGTGTGTGGGACAGGAAGGTGGAGATTGCTCCACACAACCAGAAAGGCAAGGCAAGGGAGGCAGGCCTACCCAGTGTGTGGGACAGGAAGGTGGAGATGGCTCCACACAGCCAGATCCAGTTAGGGATGGACTGACATTCAGGGTGGTCCCGACTGGAGGCGTAGAAGTGCGGGTCAAAGTAGCTGACCAGGAAGAAGTTTCCCAGGAGGAGCAGGAACCCCGACAGAGTCAGCAGGTTTGGAGCTATCCATAGTGGGTAGATCTGAAGAAGAAGATGGATGAAGTTGGTTACTGGCTGACTGTCATTGACCAGCTCATGCATGTGCACTTGCATTAACACTCACAAGCACACATATAAACTTAAAACAAACATGCATACATGCTGGCATGGGTGCATATGCACGTAGTCGTACACATACATGCATACACACACACACACGCGCACGCGCATGCATGCATGTGTGCACATGCACATACACACTAACCCATGCACAACACACACACACACACATATGCACACACACACATATCATCATCTGGAGTTACATCTTTGAAGCTTTCTTCAGGAGTAGTAACATTTATAATGAAAAAAACCCACATAATGACAGGTAACATGGAAAAAAGGGTAGGTTAGCGGGAACTTTTTTTTATTAGTTCAAAGAAAGGTTGCCATTTTGTAGGCATGTAAAAACCACATTTCTTTTTTATATGTTTCATACAACATGAAAACAATGTTTTGTACAGGTAAAAATTGCTTTGAAAGTGATCAAACTGCTGCAGCTGGAGTGGCCCCAACCCAGAATGCAGGCTCTGGTTATGGACAAGTGGAAAAGATAATCAAAGGGCAAAAAATCCACTTGCAGCACACAGTAACTTCCATGCTCTGACAGTACACTAGCATCAAGTGCCATTGATCATGGATACTTACATTCACCACTTTGTTCCAGAATGGGTGGCATACATAGTTGCTCACAGGACTGGTGTCAATGGCAGAATACTGAAACAAAGAGTGTCTGCTGTTAAGTACATTTTGCCCCAAAATACTATATTAAATAGTGAGACAAATACCAAATTAATCAACAAAGCAGACGTGCAAACAGCATCAGCTCTGTTACATGCTCCCTCAGGCATACTAAACACTGCACTAAAAGTTCAGACACCAGACTAATTAAAAAATTATTCAGATCTACCCCCATCTATTATCTATATCAGCACACACACACACACACACACACACACACACACACACACACACACACACACACACACACACAACTTCAAGCTCAATTTGTACAATCCAACAATACCCAGCACTACGTCAATAATGAAGTAAAATTCACAGGTGAAAAAAACAAATCAACTACATGTAGAAACAAACAATTCATAGCCTCAAGGCCTTCAAGAGTTTGCTGATACATGGACAGTCCCACTACATGGCCTGCCTGTGTGCAGCTAGAACTACTGCTGTTCCCAAGGTTGTGCTACAAATTTTCACCCTGAAACTGAAAGTGAATGTGAAAATGAAAATGTGATCAGACTGGGTATTTTCCAGCAGAGGCCTTTGAAACCCCTTCCGTCTTGTGTAATATCTTACACAAAGACAAAGAATACTACCTTAGTTTCAATTCTGTTGAACACTTAATAATAGACCTGCCCAGTATTCCTTTTCACATTTCCCAGCAATGTCTATTGTGAACAGTGAGGAGCAGTGTTGAAGTGTATGAATGTTATGTGATTTAGGCTATGTTAGCTTTCTAACACAGTGCAGCTGCCATCCTCAAGTACAACATAAGATCCTAGATTCTCAGTCAATGCCCCCGCCCCCAACCCCAACCCCACCCACCCCCATCAGCTGGAACATCAGACTACTGGGCTTTCTGGACTCGCTCCTAATAAACTCACCTGTCTCAAGTAATCAAAGTAATTACTAAACCAGAAAAACCTCCTGAGCTTCCAAGTTCTAGATCACTGTCAAACTCATCTACATGACATCTTATCAGACACTTGGCAATGTACCCTTCTGTTCATTCCTCGGTGTTTACAATCTGTTTACATTAGCAAGTTTCAGAAGGAGACAATAATCTTTTCCAGATAACTAAATCTGTGGATCAACCAGGAGCATGACCTGCTTTAGGACACTACATCCACTGATCCAGGGCAGTTGAGTTGTAATCAACAACTTGCAGGCAACCCTTTAGCCTGGATATGGTAAGAATATGGCAATGCATTTCTGGCAGAACGAAAACTAAAAAATGTGATTAAGCTTTGGGAAAGACTGCAGCTTTCATTTTCCACTCGTACTGCATTCTAAATTCACCATTTACATATTACAAGCAGCAATACCAAAGGTACACGTCCCGTGATCACGGTGATGGATAATAATACGTATTCAACTGGTTCAATACTTATTTTGTAAATGATGCCGATGCCAACTGGCGTGATAACGTTAATTAAAGTTTTTGTGGTTCAAACTAAGTAAAAGTACACAGTCCTGACGTACGAGGCTAACGTTCAAGATGTAACAGTGATACTGAGCAGTAAACTAAGTACGGTTTCCAAATGAGGATTTGTCAGCCATTCCATAAGACGTGGTATTATAACAAGGAATTTTCCAAATGAGGTCCGGCGAATCCGTCCTCGAGCGTGAAGCCATGCACATTTACATTATTGTTGTCCGACTCCAGCCCAGGAGATGTCAACTGTCAAACTGTCATCGCTACTTTCTGCCATCAACTACTCTATTCTAAACAAGGAATCATTCAACCTGCAGGAAATAAAAGATTGCTATGTCTATCTGCTCTGAGCACTCGACACACTCTAAGTTCCATTCATTTCAATAGCGTTGACGTTGTCTATAATTGTGTTTCCTATCTCCTAGTCACCCACACTCGGAGACTGGAGAGTGACAGGTAAAAACCGTGCTTCGATCTTATACGTGCAAGTGAGGAGCATTGACCATTTGGTCAGACAAATCTCATAAACGAACAAATATTTTTGTTTTGTAAACGTAAACGAAAGGAGCACTGTATTTACCTTGTAGTTGTCAAATCCAACAAGAATCTGTTTGGTTAGGTACACGCGCATCGCCATGCTTGCCACACATTTGAGACCAACAGAGGACCGGTGTCGCACACTCTGGTTGGTTTCTTTTTATAGACTACTCTACGGAAGCCAATGAAAATGGCTGTTCTATGCCTCGCCTGACATCAAGCGCGTCACGCAGAGGAAAAAAAATCGCTGACAAGTGACACGCCCTTTTCTCCCCAAGTGTATCGATAAAAAGCTGTCCAGATCTTCTCTGAATTCACCATGGCTTGGAAAGGAGGAGGGTAAATGATTTATATCATCCTGTTTTTAGATTAATGATTTTGTCCAATTGCATCAATGCATCTGATGAAAAGACTTTTTCCAAGTTGCTGGAAGTCGAGATGAGAAGAGAGACGAGTCGATTGTCCCGTAGCCGGATCGCGGTACTGCGATGTTATCAATGACTTCGTCTTCCCTTGGATTTCCAGAGATTAAAAGCTTTGCGTAACACCTGTGTCGTAACTCAGGCGTTCTTTTTTCATGTTCTTATCTGAGCCGCTGTGACGGGAACGTGCTGAAAATAAACTCAAGCCGTAGTTATACGAGTAATACGAAATCAGGTCGAGGAATTGGTGCGTGTACCCTAGGTACATAGGGACGTAGAAAGAGTGGAGGACCTATGAATTGAGGGGGTTGGAATGGTGATCTATGATCCCAAATGTCAGTGGAGAAAGTACGACAGTCCACACATTGCTCTCGGCCAAGGTCCATTCGCTGTAATCAGATGGTACGCTCATGATCGTTGCTGTGTGCCGGCACAGTTGGCAGTTATCCCAAAGGTTCATGTTCACACGATCAAGGTGTTGAAGTGCAGTAAACATCCAGCTGTCATTGCCCCCCCCCCCCCCTCTCTCTCTCTCTCTCTCTCTCTCTCTCTCTCTTCAGTGCCCACATCGTATCACACATCAATTACGCATCAACATTGTGGGATAACTGTAGTGAAGCTAATTTGAAGAGAGTTAATTCACTATACAGAAGAGCTTCTAACCTTTTGGTCCCAAATAAATCTCTCAGCACTGAAAAGAAAATGGAAATGCTTGACATTTTGCCTCTTCATAAGCATCTGCAGCTCAATAAGTGTGTGCTTGTGAAAAAGGTAAACGATGGCAGAACACCAGAATATCTAACCAAACTATTTGAGCAGTCATCA